>JAWLRI010000401.1:4018681-4058352 GCA_034781795.1 Crypturellus tataupa
CTTTCCTTCCTGTCCTTCCGTCCTTTCCTTCCTGTCCTTCCTTTCCTTCCTTCCTTCCTTCTTTTTCCTTCCTTCCTTCCTTCTTTCTCTTGGAGAAATACATTGTCTTCTCTAGTTGCTCTAAAGACTGCAATTCTCAAAGAGGCTGTAAAAGCTTTCAAAGGAGCTGGGGCTCTTCCTGAAGCGCTAGGCCTTGGGATTTGTCATTTCTCTTTGAAATCTGGGTAGATCTCTAATGCAAGAGCTGGGCACCGTGTTCAGAAATACAGGCAATCTCATGAGGATATTTTTTTTCCTCTTCTTTTTTTCTTTCTCTTAGGGATGAAGATTCACAGCTTATAGGTAGTTCTAGGTCTGGAGAAAGATGTTGTGATCTGCGAACAGCACCACTTGCAGAGGGGGAAGAGGGGTATCATACTGCCACAGGGAAGCCATGTGGCCCTTCTGCTGAAGAGGCTCAAACATGTGAGGCCTTAGAGTATTAGCCCCTCTCTTCTAGCAGTTCCAACTGCAGTAGAACAACCAGTGTTACCTTTTTCATTCCCTTCTTAGTTGTTACCAGCACATCCCACTTCTGACTGTTCACTTGCGTGCTTTCAAGCAGGATGGGCAGACGGCTCGATAGTGTATCCTTTCAAAGGGTACATACACAGATTTTAAAATGTCTCAATTCTCAAGCAATTTTTAATTATAGGACAATCGCAGGGTAATTCAGAAGAAATTCTGGAACTTCAGAAGGTCTCTAGTCCAACCTGCTCCTCAAAGCAGGGTCAACTATTATCTGAATGTTTGGAAAAAAAATGAAGCACACTCAAGTCATTACTTATTAGACTTTACTTTTAAACATATGCATTACTCTTCTTACAGCTCATAAATCCTTTAAGAGAATGAATTTAATACTCCATCTCATGTTTTTATTCATATTCCCATGTCTCACAGTTGCTTTTAGAATAACTTGCAGTGAGAGTGTACTGAGGGCCACAGGCCCTTAGTGCAGGTCACGGCTGCGGATAGACTAGATGAGGGGCTCTGAATCAAACAATAAACTGGCAGCTGAATTGAGATTTGAGCCTTTTCCTCATTATAAGCTCACACTGGTTCTCACACCTTCTCTGTGCTTGTTACTTGCGCTGAGGATGCCTGAATAAAGGCGTAAGGGCTCATTTGTTCTGTTGTGATGGATCTACAAGATGTTACTGCTGTGACCTAGGCTTACCAGCTATGCACAGCAGTTATTTGCTGTTATTCCATCTGTCCTCTGGTGTTTACTAGTAGCAAAAATATTTGTGATGTGGAGATTAATTCCTGCAGAACAAATGAGAAGCACATCTAGATAGGATGGTTTCTCTTGCAATGACTTTGGCTGTAGTACACATGACAATGTCTATATTTCTTGAGAAAAAAATACATTTTTTCATTTTTTTCCTTTTTCTTTTTTTTTCCAGTTTATTATCAGTTCTTTCCTCTGTGCCTTGATCTATTCATGTAAATTCCTGATCCCTTCCCATGGCTTGTAAACTGAGATATAAGGTTGGACTATGATCTTCTAGAGGGAATAAAATATATTTGAGTAGTTCCTGCCTTGAGAATGTGGTAGCCGTGTGTTTTCATGATTGAACTTAGTATCTGTGTGCCAAAATGCTGTCAGCCACTGAAATGTCTACTGGATGACGAATAGAACTGGAGAAAACAGGTTGAGTTTTTGGAAAGATTTGGGATGATCAGCCCATAGATGCAGAATGCAAACTATTGTATACTGGTCAGGCCAGACAATTGCCAAAAAAGCATAGACTTAACTTGAAACTTTATCCTCTCAGCATTTTATTAAGTCCTGTTCAAGCCACCCTGCTTGCCTGTTATATCACTTAATGTTAATCAAATGTTATGGCAGGAACAGATCTATAAGAAATTCTAGGTACAGCAGCTATCGATGATGTGAACTACGCCGTGCTGTCCCAGGGTTCGAGGTAACACCACATTCATATCCCACCACAAACGCAGAGGCATTCCTATGCTAGCTCTCCTGTTATATCTAACCATTTCTCTAGAATGCCTGTTCACTGGCATCACATTTTAATATGTTTAAGATGATTTGAGACTGTCCAGGGATCTATCTATAAATAGAAAGGAGGAGCTAGGAGAGTGTTTCTTCTTAAAATTTTATCAAGATAATGCTACAAAACTGATCTGTTTCTAATCTCAGAAGAGAGAGAGAGCGAGCTGAGGCCAGTTTTCCAGGTGTTATTGTTACCACTGCATTTGTGTGGACTCCTTTGCCATTTTAAAGTACTCTTCCACACTTTCTAGTTCAATCAGATTAATAGAGTTTTACATATCCTCATACTTTGATTTATCTCAAAAGCCAACATTTATGACTGAGCAACATGTTAACGATGATTTGCTTTAAAATCAACCTGAGCCTAAAGGAGAAGAGAAAAAGTAAAGAACTATGCATGAAGTCCTCAAAAATTTTGCGTTAAGCAACGATGACATTTAACTTGATGCTAGCATTGCTGAAGTCACAGACAGATCAGAAGGGTTTTAAATATATTTTAGAGAGTCAGATTCCCCCAAACTTCCTCCTTATCATCCACCAGCAGGGAATAAGAGCTTAAGACTTTATAAATAATGCCAAATAAAGTGCAACTCTGGACTGTATAACTACACATTTTACTCTGGAAATAATGTTGCACATACATTGATAAACAGGCTTTTTAGAAGTCCCGGGGCAGAGCATTGCTACTTTCTCGCCATATCTACTGCACAATCATTGCTAGGCAAGTATCAAGAGGAATGAGTAACCAGTAGCACATATATGAGTATGAACAGATTTCCCTACAGCAGTATAATTCTGTCACCGTCAGGCTTCTTTCAGCTCCTTTTAGAAGAATTCCAGGAAATCGGATGGATTTTAAGCCATTAGACTGATTATAGAGCAGCCAAGTCATAAGGGTAAAGCACTTCATAACTATCCTCAAGCATCCATTAAAGCCCTGCTGAAACATGAGCTACTACTGATTAAAGGGGATTAAGAGGGGAAAATAGGGCTTTTTGAGTTGTAATGTGCTGAATGAAAGAGATCAATAAATGAACTGGGTAGTTCTGAAAATCAGCTTGTCCTCACAAATGTTTCATTTTTAGTTTGCAGGGAGAAACTCCACCTACACCCTTCACATCAGCTCCATGGGAATCAGATCAATTTTATGGGTTTGCAAGGAGGATAGGGAGGTTAGCACCATTAATGGAAAAATACTGACAGCTGTATCAAATGGTGCTATTCATCTGAAACACTACCAACATCTTTCAAAGTAATGGTTCACCTTAATTGCCTCAGGGAATAATTTAGCTGTAATTGGAGAGCGGCTTAAAGTTGCGTACATTTCTGAAACTCAAGAAGAAAAATATGTGGCAAAGATGAAATATCCATCTATGGAGGCTACTGGGAAATCATTAACTTGGCAAAAACATGGAAGAAATTCAGTGGTCAAGCAAGCTGACACACAGGATAGGACAGTAGGAAAGTGAAGTAGAGGCCAATGAACCCATGGATCTTCAGCAGCAGGATTTCCACTGGAATCAATATTGTTCACAAAGGAGGCTGATGGAGTGCAGAAAAATCATTTGTCACAGGACAAAAAAAAAAAAAAAGAAAAAAAAAAGAAAAAAAAAAAGAAAAGAGATGAGTGGAAGTAACAGGAAAGACAATAGGAAAATTCATTTAATTATAAGAGTTCGTGAAAGACACGGAGGGTTGAATGAGGATGCTGAAGGACAGGGATCATGCCATGTGCACTGCACCTGTGCACGTACAGTCAGCCCACCAGGATGGTGGGTTTTGCTCCTTGGGGCTGGTTTCTGTTACTAAAAGGTTGGGTTTTGTTTGTTTATTTCTTTGTTTGTTTGTTCGTTGCACGAACTGGGAATCCTGAAGGGAGCTGATCCCTAGGGAGTTCAGCACTACCTGACAACCAAACACCAATGAAGTTTCTGACTGTGAGGGTGCAAAATTGTGAAATCCTTCTGAAAAAATTGTCTGAATTCTTATTAGCAAGGACTGAGAAGGGAATGGGGGGAAGAATAGTTTTAAACAATATTGCACGACTGCTTGAAGTCATCAGTTGGGCTTGCCCTATTTGATAGAAGTTTTGAGGAGTTTAGAAGTGACTAGGATAAAATGTGAAGGAAGGTGAGATCGACAGAGTCGAAGTCCTGATCATTCATCAAGGGAAAAGATTCTGCTATTATTTATTTCTTAGCCAGAGATGATAGTAATGAGTAAAATATTAATGAACTATGACAGCACTGAAAAAAAAAAAGCACTGGGCTTTGGAAACACAGGAGCAATCTTTAACATTAGAATACTAATATTAAAGAAATAGCATTTATCTTGTCATGCCAGATTTATTTTATTATTTATGTGAAATCTTTTAAAAAGTGGTGTTAACCACTTGTTAAGCTCAGGATGAGATTTGAATGCAATTTTATGTGAAATAGCTATGGTAATAATAATTGAGAAATTAGCAGGAACACATTAACGTCCATTATCTCCAGAAGATTATTCCAGATAAGAAAGTGGTGAGATGGCATAGGTCTCTTAATTTCCTGGGAAGATAGAATATTAGTTTATAGCACCATCCTGTGAGGTTTATTCTTCATTCAGCTTTCTCCAACAAATAAAGATTGCTTATGAGAACTTCTCACCAAATAAATGCAAAGAAAAATCTCTGCCATAAGATGTTTTAAATATTTTTTCAATAATAACTGCAAATGATGTATGAAGAATTACTTTTAAATGAACAAGACTTTACCTAGAAAAGCACTGATGTGAGGCTGGATCACAGCTTTCCCTCTCATGATGTGCTACAGAGATGCGTTATGTAACTGAATTACATACCACACAATATAGCACTACATTATTGGCCAGCTGAGATGAAGTTGTGAGCCAGCATTCACTACATCTGATTAGAAGAATCATAATTTGAAGATATACAACCCCAGAAAGTCTCTAAGACCAAGAATTTCATAAGACGTGGAGAAGATTTGGGTGAATTGATTGTAAAAACAGTCAGAACCATCATCATGAATATTTTGTGAAGTACAGACTTCCTTTTCTACCTTTTCTTTGTAGCATCATCAACAAGCAGTGCAGTGTAATTTCACTCCAGTATAGCACTTTCAACTGAAATTGCTAAAAGACAAGATGAACTGAAAAAATCTAGGATCCACTACTTTAGGGCTTACATCTCACTAATTAGCAGGGATTTTTTTGTCCAGAAAGATGGTTATGGCACAAATGCCTTCTGAGAGATGTTTGTAACTCCCTCTGCAACATCTGCTATGGACCGTGGATGGAGGCAGAGAACAGGACTGGAGCGACAGTGAATCTGATAATTGCTGTGTTCACTTTCCCCTCTGCTTTGGTAACTCAGATTAGAGTAGATTCAAGCTGTCTATTTAATTTAGATAACTGAATGAACTATGCAGACCAACCAATACTATATATCTGACTGGAAGCTACCAAAGTCATCAAAAAACCTCTAGTAAACTCAGCTCTGAAAACATATGTTGTAGCTAATCTATCTATATGATCAAAGGTGCTGAAATTTCAGCCAGAGACTGCTTGCTGTTGCTGTCACTAAAAAGGAGAGCTGAGATCAATGTGACTCCCTATGTAGCTTTAGCTGTTTAGCCATTTCCACAGAGGAGGTTTGTGTTGGACTTCATTGGTTACAACTTCATGGGGCATTTCAACTCAGCAGCGGGGACACAAAGCCAATTTCACAAGCTGGAATCTGTTCGGGTACTTCTCTCAGGGATAAAAAAGACTTTTGGCAAGTGCATTGATATTCATTTCTGAGTAGGCCCTTCCATCTTCGAATCACCTTGCTTTGAAGTGCTGTCATGGAGAAGGCAGCAGATGTCTCTAGTGCAAAAATCAAGCAGAGTGAATGAACCAGGACATCAACGGAGACATTCTTTCTTCTAGAGGATTAGGGTGAACTTGCTTCGAAAGCACTTGAGTTCACACACACACAAAAAAGATCTAATGAAGGCTGGGATTCCCTTGGTCTATAACCCTGCCAACTTCCATAAACTACTGCCTTTTTTTCTTCCAACCCAAGCCCCAGCAAAAGTGAAATAAACCTAAATTAAACAAACTTGTTTCAAAGAGCACAAACTGAGAAAGTGTGCAGTAAGATATGTTTAATTTTCAGGGTTAGCCTTAAATTTCTAAATCGTCTGCCAACATTGTAAAATCTGAAGTCAGTAAGACTGAATTTCTCTATTGGAAAAAAATGTTCTTTGCCAGATTCAAGCAAGGAATTCTGCAGGCTTTGCAGCTGCACATGGCCCAGCAGTGGTTATGTCAGAAAGTAGTCTGAGGTATTGAAACTGTTAATTTTTCTTCTAACAATACCATAGACTGATTCAACTTAGCAAAGTACCAACTTGTTTTCTATTATCAAGTCATTGTCAGAAGGTGAGATTTTGGAAATCATGTCCCATCATGTTCTACTTTTGTTCCTGCTTTGGTAATCTGTGAGAAACCCAAAGCAATGAGATCTTACGATGGTATCTTATGCCTAATTTCTTCAGAAATTATCATATTAATAAAGTCAACCCAGTCATCTCTCGTGATTTTAATTGCAAAAATGAAACATAGAGCAATTTTTGCTTTCTCAGCGTCTTCAACAGATCTCTGTTTTTTTAAATATCATAAAACTTTTGCAACTTTGGACTACTATTTAATATAAACCATTCCAGAGTCACCTAGAAATAGGAAGTGGTTTATGATTTTCATGCCTACAATCCCTGCAGCGTGTGCACTCCCAATGGCACTGGCCTCATGTAATGTGAATGTCTTCCAAGGAACAGGGTTGTGTGAATCAATGACCCAGAGTCAGAGTTTAATGGGTTTTGGTTTTGTTCTTTTCCTCAGTTACATCTTTTAAAAGGAAGCGCTGATCTCTCAGTTGGCTCTGGAGCTCTTGATGATGGTCAGAATTGCTGTGGTAATTCTGTTCATTGGGCACATGAACCAGTATGCTCTAAGACAATGTATTTGTTATTCTAAAATGCCAGCAAATGACATAAATCTGATCATAACAAGATGCAGTGCTTGGATAAATACATACATAAATAACTACAGATTAAAAAGTAAAAAAAAAAAAAAAAAGAAAGAAAAAAAAGAGCTTCTGAAAGTCCCTATGGCACTCAGGTTACTTTACAGCCCAAGTGCTGCCCCACAGCATGGGCTCCACAGTGGCACAATGTGGTGCAGAGTCCTTTGCTTTGAAGGAGCTACCTTGCCTGCCACCAGCTGAGGTCTGGGCAAGAAAAACTGTCCAGTGACTGCTAGAGACAAAAAGAGAATTGGCCACATTTCCAGAAGCAGACACGATAATCTTCCTATTCAAAACACAGAGACCAATGTGACCAAATTCAGACAAGAATCATTTCATTCTTCTAGAGAAAATTGCAATAATGACGACTTCTGCGTAGCAAGAATAGCCAAGGAGAGAGCTTCTCAAATCCTCTGTGGTTTGAAAACTATTAGGAGCAATGGCAGATGTAGCAGGAGTTTCGTGACTCCAGTCCTAGCTGTCTGCAAGTCCAAAGAAGAAATGCTTCTGCTTGGTGGCCATTTACATCCCTTAAGAGGCAAGTTGTGTAACTCCCAGCTACAGTGACAGTTGCGTTGTTACACTTCTCAACAGTCCTCGTGGGATGATATATTCATGCATATATCATGAAAAAAATATGCAGCTGCAGAAAAGAGATCATATTTCAAAAATCTTTGAAAGGTATTTTAGTTGCAGAAAGGTACTTCAATGGTTTCTTATTATCACCATGAGTCATTTTGATACCAGAAAGGACCACTTTTTCAGTAAAACCTGAAAGTGTCTTCAACAGAGGAGAGAAACAGAGTGATGAATCATGTCAGAGAAAATGTATGGATGCAGGACCTCCAGCTGGGTATCTGTGGTCGCCAAAGTGTAGGTTGAGGCTGCAATGAATAACTCCCCTCTGAGGGAAATGGAGCCCAAATAATCTTGTGAAAAAACCTCTATGGGATTGTCAGGACAGTTTAGTATAGCCTCAGCATTGCTGCAATGAACAGAGGTGCAGACAAAGCAGTATGACAGAGCAATACAGACACAGTAAAGTGTAAATTCTGCATGTTTAAAAGGATCAGCATGACTGAGAAGCAGCATTTTGTAGTCAACATAGAAAGGAAATCAGGGCTGCTTGATATTCCAGCCTTTTAAATAAATGAGAATAGCATTTCTAAGCAATAGCTAGATAAAAGCATGAAAAGCATGAGGAAATGGCATACTGTGATTTAAAAATAGCTTAGCCCAAGCCAAGGCAACCATGCTGAGAATGGCAGGAGCTGCACAGCTGCACGATCGCTCCTGCCTTACATGACCTAGAGCATGCACAGGCTCCCTTGGTTTCTTCCTCTATCCTAACTCTGCGCCTGGCTAAGGATTCCAGGGAGCTTTAATGTTGCGTTGCAGATCAGGATCAAGGGCCAAGCTATGCAGCTACAGAAGAGCCAAGACACATGTAACTTTAGGCTCTCTGGACTGGAAGGGGAAGAGGGTGCAATTTCAAAGGAAGCACTAGTGTGGAAAGAATATGTGGAAATTCCTCCTTCACAAGTGGAGCTATGTAAAACTTGGCCCTTGTGCTTTTCAGAGATTTGCTGTCTTTCTCTTTTATGTCAGTTCATGCAGGCTTGCACCCCCTGGCTTTTCTTTTGTGTTCTGGGAATTGAATAAACCCTGGAAGTAGTAAGAATCATCTGGTCTCACAACCTAACCATGCAAAATCCCCTGGCTAGCGTGGTTTTGACGTGAAATCATAAATCAGTCCAGGTTCACACAAAGGGTTTCTGAGCTGCACCTTCGGACAAATGTGAACTTGGTTTTGGATTATTTTTATATAAGTTTTCCTCTTAATTTCATCCCTTCTATGTTTTTTTCATTAGCAAACATCTGGAAATTGCATAAGCTATAGTATTATGGATGATTATCTCTCTCTCCCCCCTCTCCTGGTGTATTATTAACTTTTACTTTTGTTGCTTCTCTTTCTGTTCCACAGACAAATGCACTTGAAAAAAAAAAAAAAAAAAAAAGAAAAAGCATGGGTGTTAGAAGAACTACAGTAGCTCTAGGACTGGGAAAATAATGTATTCACAGGTCACACTAAGCAAGGAGATTGAAAACCTCTCTTTGTGAGGTCTTGATTTGGACTATGTTTGGACTATCGACTGATCTTATCACACAAAAATGCTTATATTGCAGTTTACCGTGAAGGTCATAAGGAGTAAATATATTCCTCCAGGTAGGTCCTTGTCCACTCATTAATTTTGTGGGTCTTTTTAATATCATAATGCACAGCCGGAGAGCCAACAGGGAAAAAAAAGAAGTGGCAGATCTAATCTACCCATTCTTTTAAAAACCTTTTAACACAGTCCTTCACAGAACACTAAAGATGCTTAGAAACTTTAAAGTCTGTAAACAAACACAGCATCGGTAATCCAGTTCCAAATGACATGATAATGAAGTGAGAGGGTGAGAGAATGGAGGGGGGGTGTGAAAACGATTGGAAAAAGACAGCCACTGAACTGCCACAAAAAACAAAGCTGGGCCCAGTTTTTCTACTGACTGTCCAAATGGCGAGAGAAATGAGTAAAATGCCTGTCAATTATTTGTGTATTCTTAAGCAGTACCTGCTATGTGTTTTGTAAAAATAAATAACACCAAAAAATACAGCTCTGAAAAATGGAGTTTGAATGCAAAACGGCAATAAACCAAGGCCTCTTCAGACAACCCAGCGTGTTTTATAGCCTTTCAGAAAGTGCAGTTTCTATTATCGTAATGTGTAACATTGGCGGATGAGGTCTAAAGAATGACTCGGCTAAAAGGCCGGAAAGTTAACAGGGACGGACAAAATCAGCAGGAAAGCTTGAAAATATTCTGTTCTCCTTGTGCCTTGTACAACGTAGGGGCTGTTTTCCATTTCAAACAAAACCCTAAAAAGGCTGTAAAACTGAAAGAACTGGGAAAGATACAGCTGTGATATGAAAAGTCTTAGTCAACCTGAAGGCGTCCAACCAGCCTGAGTCTCCCCAATGCAGCGATGTAGCTTGCAGGCCCTGGAGGTCTGACCACTGCGGGGAGGTGACGGAGGCTCCTGGGGAAATCTCTGCCTGTGGGACAGAGTCTGCTTGGGAGTTCTGTGCTCCAGAGTCTGCTTGGGAGCTCTGTGCTCCTGCTTTCTACGGAGGGGCTGACGCCTGACAAGGAGGTCTGAGAAGGAGAGAGGACCATCAGCAGGAGAGGGTGGTCGAAAGGGTAGCTCAGCTCCTCCGAGTCACCTCCCATGCAGACTTGCTGCCCGGCTGCTTGCTCCGGGCTCGCTGGAAAGACCTTGGCCCTGAAACACAGAGGATGGTAGCAGTGAACAGCCTTCCCAAAGGAAAGAAGGGCTCTGATTTTCATCCTTGTGTTTCACGGTTAAGGGAATGGTGGCAGTGTTTGCCTCCTTTACTGTCCTTCCCTTCCTTCCTAACACAGTAATGTTCAGGCAAGCCTGATTTTTAATTTGTTGCTTACAAGCAGGTTCCTGGACAGGGCATTTAGAAGTAGGGCTTCAGGCACTATTAGCTGCCAAGACCTGGCAGAAGGGTGACAAGTGTATTTCTGCTAGGTATCTAACAGGGAAAAAAAGGTTGTTGTGGCAGAGAAAGACAAATACAGTCTTGTCAAAAAAAAAAAAAAAAAAAAAGGCAATAATCAGCCAATAACACTTCTGTGACCCCTTGAGGGCCTTCCAGGCAGCTCTGTGCGCAACCCTCATGCCTCAGCACTCGTGGGGGCTACCTAGCTTGGCAGTACATCTTGGCTGGGGTGGCTCACTGGGTTGTCTTTAGCTGGCAATTTAGCCATGTTCACATTCGTTACCTTCACACCCCAAGAGAGTGTTAAGTTCTCAGCACAGCTACCAGGTTGGTTCACACTCTGGGCATGTGCATGGGCTTTATACGGATTCAATCCCCGTGATATTTCTGGCACAATCCAGCAAGGCCAAGATACCCAACTAAGCACCTGAAGTGCGTGGTGTGGTGGCCTACTTAAACCACCTCCAGACTGCTCGAGATTTAACCCTTCCATCACAGGAGTAGATATGGAACCAATTCTATATACCAGTTGCAATCGTTCGAATCCTTTCTATGAAGTAACACGTAACTTTCTGTGAACTAACAAGCTGAACTCTCTCATTTCTCAAATTGTGGATCAGAAGAAAAACATCCACTTCTTTCCACCAAAGCACAAAAGGGGAACACCGATTCCTTGTTGACATGTATCCACATATTTTTCCCTTGAATTTTCACTAGATAATGAATCTACCCTGAGTCAATCATTTTGAAAGAAGCTCTTCAAAATTCTCCTCTGAGAACCCCTTTCCACATCCTTATCTGTAGTTACTATAGATTTTTATATCTATAGATAATTACTATAGAGTTTATTTCATCATGTTTGAGCAGTTTGAGCAGGTCCCCCTTCTCCCTCCCCTTTTCCATTTGGAAGGACAGTAGCAGGAATGTATCTGGCAGAGAAGGGTGATACTTTAACAGAAGAAACAGATGCTACTTTGGAGCTTTGTGGCTTAGCACAGATTTTTCATTTTATAAGAAGATGCTATTTTTATATTATTGGTCAGGCTTATATTCAGTCAAATTCCTTTTGACTCTGTGTTTCCTGTTCTTTAATGGCCAGCTTTGAGAGATTATTGAGCCTTAGCATTTTTTCTCTTCCTTTTTGGGGTTCATTGTTATTTCTTAACAACCTTTTATTAAACTATGATGCACAATCTCTCCTTCCTGTGTCTCCCCGTACGTCAGCAATGCAAGGATTAGGCTGATGATATCTTTCTTCTTGACGTAGACTTCGTCAAAGCCCAGTCATTTCTCTAATCTTTTCAAGAGTGGTTTGGAGATGAAAATAGGCAAAGAAGGTACCTACTTGAGATCAGAGAAGCCATACAACCAACGTAGTCTCTGTGTGCAGCAGTATGATGAAATCAGGGAGAAAAGAGTTGGAAATGTTTGTGCTAAGACAGCCTTGTTTAATTCTTCCTGCTTCCATGGCTGCTTTGAGCTCATGTGTGTTATGGTTTGTTCTAACTCCTCTGTGCTTTCCTCTTGCTTGCTTAAAAAGAGAGGGTCATTGCTGGTTCTGTTGCACTGAGGGAGAAGCTACCACAGCAGAAATGTTTTCTAGACCATTACCTGCTGTTCTTTGGGATGTTTTGTGGGGAGGTTGCTCAAGGTTTGAGGGTTAAGATGGACTCTTTGTGCCGCTAAAATATTTTGAACCTTTTGCTCTTTGGATTCCCTGGAGGAAGACCCAAGACTGCCTACAACAAAGGAATTTGTAACACATGTCAAGCTACCCAGGGAGAGTCCTTTATTTTGTTCTTTGTAATTCAAAACAGCATTTGCATCCTTGCTGGATCTGGAGCCCTCCTTAACTTTCGCTCACTCTAGGGAAATGAAGTGCTGAAGGATGGAGTAGTTAAGCGTACATGAACCCAAGCATCTCCAATGCGTGGGAAATTCACAAGAGAAAGGCATCTGTTGTGCTGAAATAGCTGCCCTCCAGAGCTGATATTTAAAGCTGCAGGCTGTCTCTGGTTTGCACTTACGGTCTTGTTTTTGCTCTGAAGGACTGAATACCATGCTAAAATCCAGACAGGAAAGATCTGTGTAGGGTTTACCATCTATTAAGTGCTACGCAAAACTGTTTGTAAAATTCTTCAAATGCACATTAATTTTATTAGATGCACAAAATCCTTTTACAGCAGATCAGATTTGTTCTGGTTGTTTGCTAGTGTGCTGGCCCTCCCTAATGCCTTAATACATGAGGGAAAAGAGAGATTTATCTTTACTTTTATTTTTCTTGGATTCTGAGCTGACTGAGGCCTGAAGCAGTAATGGTAATATTGCTGTATTAGCTCAAAGGGACAGCCCGGGGACATGTAACAACACAGAAAATCATCTCCTGAAGGTGGAGTGAAACCAAGGAGCTCTCTGAGCCTGTCCAACCTGGGCTTATGCCAGCAGTCAGATCTACCACCAATATGAGAACCACCAACCAGGGGCTTACCGGTGACTATTACATAGAAGCCATTAAATCACCTGCAAGTCATCTGCCCCAAGTGATGAACTTTGGGATGAAAACTGTGGAGCCCATCATAAATTAAGAAAATATCTCCCCTCCATCCAAGCAAACTGACAAAGGACTGCTACAGCTTCCTAGTCCTGAGAGTTATCAACGTAAAACCTATATCATTAAATTTGACCAACCCTAATTATTATCTCAGTAACAAATGTTATTACAGCTGAAATGAAATTATACATTTCTTATTTAAATTCACATGCAACATTTGATTCAATGACTAATTCAATTTGCCAGCGAATTTCTTAGGAAGACTTAATTATAAACTGCATGAAGAAATGATCCATTTTGTTGGGGTCCGTTTGCAGTGTCCTAATTGCATCAGATGTTCCTCTCTCCAGCCCCAGGGCAGACAGTAATGAAGAGGGATTCCTGCTTCTCGTTTTTAACCTTCTAGAATTTTGAATGTGCCACTCGAGCTTCCTCTCCTTTCCTTTCTGCAGCAAATGATTTAGATCTTGCTTCCTACTATGATAGCTTGATGCTGGCACTTACTTTTTTCTTCATCATCATATCTCAGTCATATCTAGCCTCCTTTAAAATTTAACTCATCAGCTATAGTTACGCAGGGTAATATTGTCAACTGAGGGAACAAGGTTCCATGAAAAGGCAGTTGCATGAGAGAAAAGAAATCTAGAATTTATTTACTGTCTGCTGCTGCTGACTCCTTGTGCAGCATTGAGCAAGACACCATGTCTCTTTGTGCTTGTTTCCTATCCCACTCTCAACTGGAACTAGGGAGTGCAAAGCCCAAGGGAACCCTAATCTGATTTGTGGCTTATGAACATCCTTACACAAAAGCAACCCATTATAGTCCAGCATCGAAACAATGATTTTACTACATTGAAGAAAGCATTGGAGAGCCTGTATATTGTATATACCAGCACAGAAATACAATTGGACAAGACTAGTCCAGATATTGGTGGAAAAACATCTTCTTCATCGGTAATTCAAAAGCCTCACAAATTCAAAATCAGATGGATGCTCACAAACTTCCTGTGGATGTATCAGATCTTGCTTGGCCTGAGGCTCAGTTTGAATCTCAGAAAAACAGTGATATGGCCAATGGTTCAGAAAAGCAGAAGGAAAGGACATGGTGAATACAGAGGGATTTGAGCCTCAGGGCTTATAATTTGACGACTTCCATTTTCAAAGTTTTTCTCATTGTCAACTCTGCAGGGAAAAGCAAGCGGGAGCAATGCTGTCAGTCACTGCTGAACCTGGTGATTTGGGTTACTTCCTCACCCTTTTTTTTTTTTTTTCTGAGTGGAGCATTTGCTCCATCTTTTGTTTCAGTTTATCACACTGAATTTAAGTAAGTGATCTTCACTACTGCAGCACAACCAGTTACTTGCCAGTCACAAAAAGTCCTTGGACGCCACCATTTGCCACCCATCGCAGCAGGCCCTGCTCAGATGGGCACAGGGACTGGGATGCTGAGCGATGGGCCCCGATGAGCTTCACACCAGCTCAAGCCCCTTTTGAGGGGCTCTGCTGTGGACATATGAAGCTCTGCCAAAGCCATGATGGGGCTGAGGGCCTCTGACCCTGCACCCCTCTTCGCGGCTTCCAGCCATTTACATTACAATGTAAATGGGATCTCCTCCGTCTGGATTAATCTCTGCAGTCTGGGAAAACACGGTTTCACTTTTCTCTTTTGTAACAGCAGTCCACGTGGTCAACTCATATTATATAACCGATGTGTTGGACTGCATTGTCTGGTATTTGCTGCTTCTAGATGGTGTCACATAGGCCAGGTGTCATAGCTCTTTTCACTCTACCCATAGCTCTTCAGGCTGTCTTTTTACAACTTACCAAAAGCAAAGATGCCTTGAATTATACTAAGCGTAACAGTGACAAGGTCGTGTTCCTCCTGGAGTGTGAAGGACAGTTGCTGAGGGCTCTGGGATTTTCCCAGCACCAGCAAAGTTGTACACGTGTCTCTGAAACAGATGCTGGGCTCTGGCCTGAACCACAGAAATAGCATCTCCCCACCCTTTTTTTTTGTTTTTCTTTGTCTATTTGGTCATTTTTCCATTTTACCTGGAACATCAGGCAAATTTCAGTTTGAATTTTAGACTTTCAGGGCCTTAAGCACCTCTGAATATTGGGCAGCTTCATGGTGAGTGGGAGCAGGATAAAAATGTGCAGACAGGACAGGATGTAGGACCTGGATCTGAGGTTTCCGCTGGGCCACCCTCCAACCTTTTCTATTAAAGCCTAATGAATTCAGGTGCAGACAATACCTGCTCTGTCCTGTGCAGTTTCATAGAGCATTGCGCTGCTCCAAGGCTCATTTGAGCCCACAGTAAATTAATATTTTACCTGTTGGAATGTTTTTTTGCTCCAGCTAGTTTAAAGACAAGTTGTGGCAATGAGTGGGTGGGGTATGTTTTATTTAGCTGCGGTGAAAATATTACAGTATTTGATCTGAGCAGCTGAAGCAATGGAAACCATAGAGAAGGAAAAACACCAACAGGGAGGTTGAGTGTTGGGGAGAGAGTGTTTTCATGATGGAGGTGTGAGGAATTTGCAATGCTGAGAGTGAAGAACATGTGAAAAGATGATACATGGGGAAAAGAGCATAGATATCTAAGCAGTATGACCCTGCACATCTGCCATGTGGCTTGGTAAGTAGTTGTGTTGAACTGCTGGGTACCAGGAAAGTTACCAAGGGGACTGGTCGGTGGCTGCTGCCCAGGGTTGCCTGTACTGGATTCCCAGGTTGCATATTTGAGGTCTGAAGAGCTGAAGAGTTCCAGGATCCTCTGGCCAAGTGTGGGTTTTGGGCACGGCCAGGTAACGTAGGCAGAAAATTTCAAATCCCTAGATGGTCCATTTTTATGTATTTCAAAAAAAAAAAAAAAAAAAAAAAAAAGTTTCCAGGTTGCTACACTCAAAGATTTTCTTACAGCCTTTAGTATTTAGCACAGAATATGTCAGATTCCCTGTGATTAAAACTGTTTCAGAGGTCTACCGTTCACTATATAATTTTAAATCTTTTACCTTTCATCTAACAGCTGGAAAATGTTTTTAGTAAGTGCCAAGAGCCAAGGACTCAGTGAACGGAGAGTGCAGCTGGTTCCACTGGAAAACGTATGAAATAGAGGGATGCACTGAAAATGGAAAAAGCAAAGCCAGAGGGTTAAACATTAACTACTTCCTACAGACAAAATGATGGGTTTTTTTCTAAGGATGCTGCAGGGCTTTGCTGATGAGTATTAATATCAAACACCTCAATTAAAAGAGGCAGCAAACAAGCTGGGATCTGAGACAACCCCATTGCCAAATGCTAGGCATGATGCACCCCCCTTTCAGCTCGCAGTGTGTCATTAGCCCTTGCATGGGCCGCGGTTCTGGCCAAGGCAGAAGGGGGCATGGCGACCCGGCAGGCCGGTGTGCATCTGCCGCGCAAGGAGGTTGTGTGCTGTCAACGGGAAGCTGGCACGGCTGCTCCTCCGCGGCAACAGATGCTCTGCTCCGAGCAGGCGGCAAGTCCTCCCACTGCCCCATATGCTCTGTTGCTAATTGCAAACATGAAGAACTGGCGTTTTGATGGCTGCTTGTTCAACTTCAAGTTCTCGCTTCGGAGCTGTTCTTTGTTTCCAATGTGCACTACCTTCTTTCCTCAGACCTACGTATGGAGGACAGCAGAATAAGGTGGGGGGCCGGTGGTGGTGGTGGGGTGCTTCTCTCCATTACGCTGGGTATTCCTCTGCAAGCAGTTTAGATTACCCCACTAGCTGCTTCAGTCATAGATACTGGGAAGCACCGTGATGTGGTTCTTTGCCATTTTATGAGAGGCGTTATTGTCCGCGCTTACTCTGTGGTGAGCAAGAAGCAAAGCACGGGCAGTGCGTTAGATACTTGGGTGTCTTCCCTGGGAGCTCGCTCTTAGACTTCATATAAAGTGCGGGCTCAGAGCGCACACATTTACAGCGGGTAGTGCTGTAAGGTCACACTACAGCCTCTCCTCCAGGTGACTGGTTTGCGGGCCGCACGCTGCTCACCCTGCCTACAGTATTGCCACTCTGCCCAGGCAGACCCATTTGCACAAGGCTTGATGCTGTAGGATTAAAATGATGCCTTTTTTGTCCACTTTTTTTCCCTCCACATTTTACCAATAAGCACAGAATAAGCCCACTATGGCATAACATTCCCTCTGTTGTCTGTATTCAAGCAGGGAAAATAGTTTCTCTTTTTTTGTGGCAGCTGCGTGACAAAACCCCAGACATTTTTTGTTCTCTATTCTTCCCATCTTCCTGCATCTCTAAAGGGAGCTCACATCTAGTCCCTGGCTTGTTTGGCGCTCCCCCCCAACCCTGCCAAGCTGTTGTGAGCATCTACTGTCCCAGTCATTTAAGGCTCTCTAATTAGTGACATAATAGGTGGGCAATTAGTGAACCAAACCTGCATCGTAATGAAGGATCGGCAGGGTTAGTGAGTCACTCCAAAGCAGGCTGTGCAGGAGTGTGTTTTCCCCAGCAAGCTGCAGCTAGTCCAAACAGGGGTGTTTCTATCTTTTATATATTCTGCCTCAGGGGCAAATTACTTCAAAGAGCACTTCTCAGCGTGGCTGGGGAAAACAACCATTTGTTTGCAGTTTTCCATTCAAAGGGATGACTAAATCATATTTGTATGACTGAAGCTAAGCGATATTTTTCAAGGCCAAACCCTTTCTCGCAACAGCTATTTTTGAAGGGTAAACTCTGCTGGGTTTGTGCATGTGGGGGACTTATCGAAGGGGCTGTGTGCGCACCCCGGGCAGCAGACGGCAACATACGCAGGCAGCAGAGGCAGGAGCCCTGCACCAGGAGCTCCTGTCCCCAGGTGGTCACCCAGTATGACCCACTCTGGGGGTACTGGTGCAAAGGACAGGGTGAATTAGCGCCTTTCTGATGGCTCACAAGGTTTTCCTAGGGTGAGGCTCAAACCAGTAACACTGTACTCAGTCGACTCGGGTTAGTGGTTTACCTCAAGAAATACTTGGAGGAAATCATTTAACTTTTTAGGCAGAAGAGGACCACAGCCATAGCGGTTTTGAAGCAGCATGGGTTGATGGATGTTACTTAGAGGTGGAGAGAAGGGAAAGGACTGTGGCAAAGCACAGCAATTTTCTAGCACAGCCTCGGGTGCTTGGCAGTGGTTCCTGGGCTGTGAGGGTCATAACATCCCCATCAGGGCATTCCAGCAGCAACTACCCAGAGGCAAACGCCTTGCCCATTTATAGAAGTATGGGCGTTCTTCCTTTGCAGAAGACGTATTTATAGCCTGAAGCAGTCTGATAGCCAGTCTGACTGGCTAAAATGCCCTTTGGATCAGATATGTCAGGTCTGATGCCCTTTGGATCATGCAAGGAACCCCTTTCACCATGTTGGAGTGATGAGGTCAAGTGAGGGTCCCTATGACCAAAGGTCGAGGGGTTGTAGCTCAACGAAACACAGTATGGAGAAAGTTCGACTTGGCACTGTCCCTTAGCGAGGGACCGTCACTGGAGCAATATGTGATATCTGCAACTCCCAGCAGACCTGTCCAAGGTTTTAAGGGTATAAAAGGATGTAGGTCAGAGAAAAGTGAGATTTCAATAAGTACCTTCATTGCAGTGATTCTGTTCACTGTTGAATCCTCCTCTACTCAAAAGAGGGAGGCTTCTCCACAGAGATTCAAAGCAGTTAAGTTATGTGTTCCTTCTGAAACAACCTGTAAGGGAGGCTTTATTTCTTCATTGACTGCAGAGCAAACTTAAGAAAACTAATTTCACAGGTTTGCCATCTTGCATTTGCCACACCAATATCACTGTGCATATCACATTGTACGTACTTCTTGTATAGTCTCAAGGAACAGACTGATATGACCTGGGATTTGAAAGGGCTTCACTTGGTTTCACATAGCTATGAAATCTACATGTGGACCTGTGGACAAGAAAGAAAGAGACTCCTAGACAAAGTGTGAGAAAGCGGAAAACATGCCCCACATCAATTCTGTACCCTTCATTTGCAAACCTCGCAAATGATGTGGAAGTGGATTAATGCACTATTTATGCCTGACAGTGCTTCATAAAGACTATGATAGAGTAACTTTTCCCTTTAGAGGCCCAGACAATTGTCATATCCATGGTCAGAAGAGCCTGCCATGTCTGGGAACACTCAGTACTCTGGGAGTCACTAATCAGACTATAGATTCCTTAGGTGCCTGTCTGTCTTCCAACCTAACATCTGAGCCCAGTTACTTTGCTAGGAAATGGTCACATTACCTGCTCAAAGACACTAAAGCAAAGCAGTAGGGAGAAGCAGACCTTTGCAGTGACCCTGATGCAGGCAAGACAATGGAAGGCATCTCCAGAGGTTCTAGGTTTGGCCAGATGAAGAAACAAGGTCCACCCCAAATGTTACAGAATGTCACTGGGGAAAGAGACTGTTGGGTTCAGAGAAACATGACAGCTGCCATACAGAGGCACTGGCAACATCTTATTGGGACTTCAGAAGAAGTCCACCTAAACTGACCTCCTGTAATCCTCAGCTGCAGATTTCCAGATATGGCTGCAATAAGTCATCTAGCTTTCATCTGACTGTAGCTTTCACTCACAAGCAGCTTCTGTCTTTGGTTTAAAGAGCACGAGGGTCAAAGTATTTTCCTGGACAGGTCACAGTCTTGAGTTTCTGCAAATCTGACCCTCTGCCTTGCTCCAAGGCAGCCAGGATTCATTATATTGAGCCCCCGCCACTCTCCCAGGGAACACGCGAGAAGAACTGGGACCTCTTGCCCCTCGCACCCAGCCCCAGGTCTCCATCAGCAGCTCTCCACAGCCTGTGCAGTCTCTGAGCTGAAACATTATAGTTCAGTTCAGTAGTGGATGTCATGGCTGAACGTGGCTTAATCATCACTTAGACTTTTCCTCTACTGAGAATGAAAAGCTTCACAGGAGGAAGAAGGGATGAGACGTTTAGTCCAAGAAACGTGAGGAGCAGTTCCAAGAGGTGTCTAGGAAGCATCAGGTGCGTTCCCCACAGTACCAGCTCCTGACACAACTTGGTTTTCATCCAAATTAAAAGCACTCCAGGATTTTATAGCATAAGAAAAGGAATTTCCAAGGAAGTGAGAAGATCCTTTAAGATCCCCCATGAAACAAGTATAGGCTGCCTCAAGCCCATGCAGTGAAAATGAAGCCACCTTATTCACCTCTGCTGTATCATCTATCCTGCTCTAAAAATAGCCTCCCATAGAAGAAAGCATTTTCCTTGTGTGATACTTCCATATGGTTTTTCCATCTTGACTCTGCAGTGCTGTCATCTGTTTTCGATGTGCAGACACAGGGAAATGGCCATCCTGATTAACCAGGAGAAGGAATAAATTCTTAAACAAAACCAAAAAACCCTGCCTTACAGTGGGCAAGGCACCTTGCTCTTCTCAAATTTCCATTTAAGCATTTTTCAGTTAAGCTAGTAACTTTTCTGCTTACAAGAGTTAATTGGAGCTTTGCAGGTACGAAAATATTTGTTCTGTCAGGGCAGAGAGCAGCCATTGTTTACCACAGCCTAAATTCCTAGCAAATGTTTTCTTCTATCTTCTTATTCTCATCTGCTTTGGCTATACCAGAGCACAGTAACCCTTTGTAACACAACCACCTTGGTGCGACATGTTGAGATCTGTTCCACTTAGCTGCTTGTAACTGCGTAATTGGACTGTACTGATATGCATGTGCCAGGGAATATTAACTTCTCCTAAACTCTCAATAGTTTCACATTCATGGTATTTTTCCAAATGTATTGTAGCTGAAATTGTAGCTTCAATGTCCTTAAGATGCAGCACAGCAATGCATAAGCTTCGTGAGCTCCACAGAGCATTGGGTGGAAAAGTATTTGCTGCGCCAGATTTCTCTGCTAAGTATTTCTTCTGCCAGTGGCATGTTGAAAAGCCATGTAACTGTGAGATCTGATGGTTACAGTGCTTTCAGAAAGGAAAAATAGTGTTATGAGCAAAGGTTAACCTACAGTGATTGATTTACTTAAGCTTCAAGCAGTCATGCTGAACCTTTGAATAAATGTTTATTTAAGAACAAAAATGTTTTGTTCATTTTAATGACACAGCAAACGAAGTGCCTCTTTTCTGGGACATGGCAAGGTCAGCTACATTTGCTGCCTTTTACAAAAAAAAGGAGCCCTAATATTCTAGAATATGAAAAACTGCTCTGCCACTGAGAGGAAGGACCTTTCAGGTTGGTCTCCCATTTATGGTTTTGTCTGGGAGGCTGAGAAGGAGATTGTCCAAAAAAGGAGGAGAAAATATTAGCTTACAGCATATTAGTTATATGCCAGTGTGACTAATCAGAATGTTAATTCTGATAGGGAGAAGTGTGATCCTTACGCAAGTCCTACCTGCCTATATGTGGACAAGATCCAGGCTGGGTGTTTGAGATGTTCCCCTTCATGCACCATGACAGGATCAGTTTTGGCTCGCTGCAGGGAGGGAAGGTCTGTGGTGCTGGAGAACAGGGGCAGTGGATTTATTACTGTGGGAAGGAAATGCAGCTGCCATCGAGGGCTTCTGCTAGAACACAACTTTATGGGGCTTTCTATAAAAATGCAAAGAAAGGCTTTGTCAAGGTAGGAAAACACACTGCTGTCCTCTGATTGCTAGCAAGCTGCAGGATTGTACATAGCACTGATAGAGAAAGAAGGATGGATCCTTCCCGACAGCATGGGGTCCCTCCACTGTTGTCCAGTTTGGGGGCAAACTGTCAGGAAAGACAAGTGTCAGGGCTGAATCCTGTCTCTCATCCAACAGGACAATTCCTGTAATGTTATGAAGCCAGATGGATACACAGCAGATGCTGAATACGCCAGATATGGCTGGTGAGTGCACTGGATCTAAATGTCACCCACTCAAATGTCTATTTCTGAGCTTAGGGGGGCAGCCCAAACAGCAGCAGTTACTGCTTCTTTGGTAAAAGCCAGTCACTTGCAACACTGATTTTAAATTGAGGATCCGTGGGTGGGCTACTTTCAAGAGGTCCACAAAACGTAATGGAGACAACTCTTCCTGCTGGCAGGCTGCCTAAATTCCTTAGAAGATCTGTACTGCCATTGGAAGTTTTCTAAGGGGCTCCACATCAAAAAAGTGAAAACCCACAGTCCTTAAGAGATTTTTCAATCATATTGGTTATCATAACCAGATTACAGATGTTCTCGTTCCTGTTCTCCCATAGAAAGCACTTTTCTGAAGATAAAAAGTGTGTAAAAAGAAGTCTAAATGAAGGTATCATCTGCAGTAAATCATTTTTCACATTTCATATGAATAGGACTCATCTTTATATTTATGCCATTTTACATGCATTAGAAGCTGCATAGGATTTACTAAATGAGTAAGTAGAGAGGAGCACAACTAATCCCTCAGGGCTCGCTCCCTCAGTTCTTATTCAGGCAAAACTCCAGTGACGTCAATGAGTCATTTGACCATGTAAGGATTTCAGTAGCGGGCTCTATCGGATTAAACACAATTTTGCCCAAGCTTTTTCCTCTATAAAATTATAGTAATCTTGGTCCCTGGATCTTTTGATTGCAACTAGCGAAGAACACTGCCAGTTTAATAGTAAAATAATACCAAATATTATCAGACCTGTGTGCTATATGCTTGTCTTACTGTGGTACCAATCTGGCTTCCAAAATACTCGTGCTTTCGACCACATGTCATCTTTTGTAAGAGCATGGCAATTATGGTAAGATTTGGACCAACTCTCCATTAATTATGGATAATTCATACTTCACTTATACAACAACTGTTTTGGGTCTTCTGTTTTTCTAGTTTGTTTTTTTTCTTCTATAGGTAATCTGAGAGTTCTGCTTCATTTTCTGATTCTTACATTCACAGACCTTGGATTGGGATTTTCAAGAGGAAGGATGTAGATAAATTTCCCTTATGAATCTACCCATCCTTAATACCAGACAATGCACTATCCTAACGGTAGCATGATTTTGCAGAAAATCTATCCAAACTGGGATAGGGACATTGAGGAGGGAGGAGGGAGAGAGAGTGGATAGAGGCAAGTCTGCCTTTTGTAAATGTGCAATCTGTTTACTGGAGGGAACATTGTCAGCAATTCATAAGCTATTCATCAGGTCAAAAGCAACTAGGAAGAAGAATGATGTGCTTCAGTGGTCAGTCGGGCAGATCATCAGTCTTTCCATAATCCAAGTTGTACGGAGGAATTTGGCAGAAAGGCCAGATCTAGAGAGCCTCTTTTTTATTTGCTTCTCTGTTCCAATTTTAATAGATATTCATTCGCATGCCCTTATCCAACCTTGCTACCACATCTCTTCCCTTTTTCCAAAGACCTAAGGGGGAAAAAATAGCTTTTTTTTTTTTTTTTTCATTGTACACAAACTCAGATTCAGATGAAAACACACTATAAAGCCTAAGAGCCCCTAAAAGTGAATATTTAAAGCAATCTTCCCTGGGCACAATCTTCAGTTATTGGGTGAGTTCTGCAGAAACTGTATTTTTCAGCACTCAGGTATCACTGGCATAGAGTCCAGATTTATGTCAACTGAGTTTTTTTCTGGATGAAAAATTAAATGTGTTTGATTTGTTCTAGGGAGTTCAAACTCTTTAAAGGAAACCCTATCACCCCAGATTCTGGAAATTTGTACTTGAGGCAGGGAAACACAGACTTTGCAAATTAAATACAAAAAGTAATTCCTCCTAAACCCCAAGTAAGTTCTAGTGTTTACTGTGCTAAAGGCTTGGAAACTTTCCTTTAGAGAATCTCTGGAGTTTGGGGCTTGTTCTGATCGAAGGAGCAACATGATGAGAACATTATAAGGCAGTAAGAACAGGTATGCTCATACAGTTTTTAAATAATGCTTGAAATTCCCAAGTTCACTTGCACAAGAGTCCTTCCAATGGAAGTAAAAGACCGGGTGACAGGAGCGTTGTTCTGTCTCCTACACTCCCATTTGTTACCAGGTCACCCAGCTACAGCGTCATGGAGTGTTTCAGCTTGGAGAGACCCTCAGAAGGCCACGTGGTTGAAACCCCTGTTCAAAGCAAGGCCAAGCTTGAAATTGGACAGAAGTTAGCTCGGGACCAGCCAGGCTGTGTGCTTCAATCAAAGTAGGCAGCCAAGGTCTTGATCTGAAATCCAATCCAGCTGCCAGGAAGATCCACTAAGAGGCTTTTCAATCAATGCAAAAGCTCGCATCGACTTCTGCGGGAGCTGGATCAGACATCAGTTCAGTGAGACCGGCTGCAACAGTCAAATCACGGGATAATGCAACCGGGCTTTTGTTGGCAACATTCAAGGCGCCAGATTGTGTTCTCTCTTTTATTGGTGTCTATCCAAAATAATTCCATTCACGTCACTAGAGCAATTCCCTACTTGTTTCTGTGTAATTAAGAGAAGAATCTTTCCTACTGAGCTGGTGAAATCACTCAGCATTCAAGCTATGGATAATCTGTACGTATTTGTCACTGTCAGCATGGAGAGATTTGGGAGCCTGTGCAGGGCTGAACATTTTTCTGCTGGTTTCCAGATTGCAGGCATAAAAACATAAAGATTCCTAGTAAGGACTTCTCAAAAATCCCCATCACCTGAGTTGCAAGAGCCACAGGTAGCTCTGCACAGCTCAAAATGCAATAGAGTTTTCATGGTGCATCTATAAAAATGTGTAAGCTATACTAACTAATTGGGTCATGATGCTCTCCCCTGAGCTGTTCTACATGAAAAATGTAAACCTGTGTCTTCATCTAATGTTTGTAGATGGAGCAGAAGATATCTGTGCTTCCCGTGTTTCCAGTTAAGTGGTTTGTTTTTGTGATGTTATGTAGTGGACCTTGTGAGCCATAAAAATGTTTAAAAATCTTCAAAATCAGAAACACTTCTGTGCAAATTCAGAACGACAAACAGACCTAACAATATCCTACCCTGAGAAATCACTGAGAGACACAGTCCCTTGAGGAGATGTCTCAGAGGAATATGTAACAGTATTGCAAATGAGAGAGGAAATTTTGGAGAAGGACCAAAGAAGTAAAAATACTTCATATCAACTTTTCATATCAAATTTCTCAAATTTGATGTAGAAAAATCTCAAAACTGCATGCATTCTGAGAGCACAATATGGCATTGGTACTGCTGTGAACAAATAAAGAAGGCACTGAGTCTGCTTGTCAGCACAGTCTTTGAAAGCAGTATTTTTTAAAGAAATCCACCTGCACAAAAGTTTTGATTTGCAACACCCTAGAGAGCACAAGAGAAACTTTTGCAGGCTAATTTTGATCTGAAAGGAAGAGGTGGAAGAAGGAAGGATGGAGGGGTTGGTCTAGATGGGAAGACCATCTGTAGCTGCTGTGGTGCGAGAGATGCTCCCATGTTGCACACCCACACACCCACCTCACAGAGCCTGGGTTGCTCAAGGGCTCAAGGGCTGATCAGCCAGGGATGGGTAAAAGTTCAGAAGCCTTAAGAAAAGCAGCCTTAGTTGAGGGGAGTTAAGTGTTGCAACAGGAATCAAAAGCTCATTCAGATGATCCCATCTTTGGGAAACTTATATAAGAGCCCACCTCTAATTTTGTCCCTCCAGTCCTGAAGGAGATACCCCAGACTGCAGGCTCAAAGGTCTCATTAAAGAGATTTGCTGCACTTTTTACT
Organism: Crypturellus tataupa; assembly: GCA_034781795.1. Lineage (NCBI taxonomy): Eukaryota > Metazoa > Chordata > Aves > Tinamiformes > Tinamidae > Crypturellus > Crypturellus tataupa. The sequence continues at coordinate 4,044,575 of JAWLRI010000401.1, forward strand.
TGCTAGTGAAAATTTAAATAGTGCAGATTTGATTTCTGGATTAGTTTCATAGCAATGTGGATTTTGGTTCTTCACTGCCCAGGAGCTGTACTCCGAGCTCCCCAATCACTTTACCAGCTACATGCAGGAAGAACTCATATCTCTTTTCGTGCTTCCACGGGACCAATCTCCCAGGTTTCCTGCACGGACACGGATGGCAAACACCTGCATGCTGCAGAGGACAGAGGCTGTCACCAGAGAGACCACTCTTTCTTCATGTGGTGTGATAAGGCCTCATGGGGCTGCTGCTGTAAATTTGAACCTTGTGAATACCCATTCTTAATCAATATGATTGTCCCAGTATAATGTGTATATATGTATATATTTGCATATAAATGTATATAAGTTTATATAAAAGCATATGTAAGTTTATATATAAGTATGTATATGTGTGTATATGTGTGCATATATAACAGATGTACTGGCTCCTAAGCACTTTGATACTGGGAGCCTCTGAACAAGGTCTACAGAAAAGTCACATTCCTGAAAACTCAATGAGCAGTGAATAAGAAACAGCTATAAACAGGCTCCAGAAGCAGACCCTTTATAAGCTGTTCTGTTGGAGGGATAGGCACCAGATGATTACATTTCACCTGAAGCACAAGACACTAAATACCCTAAGTTATCCATGTGTGCACTGTCTCCTCTTTTGTAGTGAAGTTTTTTTCTTGATATTGGTTTTGTGTCAGGGCCAAGTCGCATTTCAAAACTCATTGCACTTCTTAAAGTAATCCTAGGACATCATGTGCTGGTATAATCCAATAATTGTTTGGACTACTCCTTAAAAATCAAATCAACTAATCCTCCACAGCTTAAAACTAATTGTCTTTATGAGTGAGAAAAAAAATCATGGGCATGAATGGAAGAACAAAATTGCCATTTATTGTATGAAATACTTTTCAAACCAAGTTAAAGTGTGTCTTTGGTTTATCCTTGCAATGGGTCTCTGGGAATAATGGGAATAATAAGCACCTTCTGAAGTTGATTCCTTTGACGGATCAACTCCAGCTACTTTGGTCCTGGTATTCAAAGAGTGTGCCCAGATGAAAAATTCTCATGTTTCAGCTGTAGTTCCAGGGTCTTGCAAAAATTTGGTTTAGGATTTTCGAATTCAGGTGCAAAATGATGATGACATTCAAACACTGTTATACTTGATTGACTTGAGATCACCGGAGAGGCCACTGGCAGAACATGGAGCTGAACCCAGGTAGCAGAAATCCCAGTCCAGGTCGCACGATCTGGCCACACTCCCGTCTCTGGGGCTGCTCAAGCAAACTGCACAGCTCTGAGCCTTCCTCCACAATCAGCATCTCTCTGACCAAGTGCCTCTTCTTTCTTATCGAGGTGTAACTAGTGTAATCAGGCAAAGAATGAGGCATGCGATTTCCACTTCTCCATGGGTTCTTCTGCTGACTTTGTCTTCAATGCAGAGCTCTTCTGGAAGCTCCCCAGGCTTTAGGCACATGTCTGAGGTTGTCCTCATTTTGTTGTTTTTGGTGTATGACATTTTAACCTGGAATTTATTTCCCATTTCAGTAGTAGGCTACTTAAAAGACCCAGGGAGGAGAGATACTCCTTGTTTAACTCCCTACAGATGTCATATTAGTCATAATAGGTAAAGAATGTATCTGCTGGCTTTACTCTGAGCTCTAGCAAATGGCTTTGACCCACATCCTCATAAATTAGAACATAAGCAGAAACTTACTCAACTACCCCTTACAAATCTAATCAAAATCAGACCTCGGCAATGTAACAACTCTATTTATCCTCTGTGATATCCTTTTGTGCCTTCCAATCATAGCCATGAACATAATGATCAAAGTACACAGGAATTTTCAGCGAGGACTGAGTTTATCTGGTTATTCATAAATAAAGAGGATTTGCTTTTAACACTTCAGTATAATTATGTATATATTTTATTCATGTCTGAACTGTATGCTCTGCTAGCACAGCAGAAATGGCTAAATGATGGAAGTATTATGCTGCCACATAGCTGTTTTATCCCACTGCTGAAGGCTTGACCCCACTTTCTAAATTTGAAGTTAATGATGTGGTCCCCCATTAGTACTCGAAAATGTTCAAACTTCATGTCTTGAGGGCTTCTTGCTTTTCTACATCAAACAAACAAACAAGCAAAAAGCTATAGAGGACCAGATTCTCTAGTAATAGAGTCTCCTTTCCAGTTCCCACATTTCCTCTATGCAGCTGGTGCATCCTCAGATGTCTTAAACACAAAAGCTGGGGACAAAAGCAGATGGTCTGCAGATAGACAGTGATGTAAGCACTGTGCCAGCCTGGTTAAACCACTGTAAAAGTTCTGCTTCAAGCATCAGAAAGGTGTGAAAAGCACAGATTTGGGGGCTGGACAGTTTTACTGTTGCGTCCCTGATGATGCATATTAGTGTATACGTATGGTGTCACCTATGAGCTCATTTGTGTGACTACAAAGCATGGGCTGGGCTTCCTCCACTCTGAAGGGCTTTTACATGGCAGCAATTCTTCATTCCTACCTCATGCATGGAGAGGGAGAGGAGTTGGCCTATAAAGCAGTGCTCTGACTAGCTTGTAAACACATCACAAGCCTGACTTTGATACTAATACTGCTGTCCGATCCTACGCTGCATGCATAAAATTGACTAAGCCTTTTAGAAGGTCCTGTTACATTTTGCAAGGAATAAGTAGTGATGGAAGAAGTAGGATTGAGACTTAACTGTTTCGTGGTGAGAACGAAGACAGAGCTAAAGCAGCAGAGTTTTTTCTCATACTTAGTGCTACCCCACAGTTTCTGAATCATGGGATATAAATGTTTTGCTCCACATAGTCTACTCTATTTCTGCACTTCACCCTAATCTGGATTATCAATCCCTGTGTCTGCATGGAAGAAAATGGTGGTAGGGCTTGACTCCTGCATCCGTCTACCCTGTGCTTTGTGGTTCAGAGGTTTTTAGGCAAGGGAATCAGTTCTGCTTTTAGCAAATCTCTGCCTTCCTACTCAACAGAACATGACAGTGAGCTGAATATACCACAGCACAAATGGCACAAATGCTGAGAAAGGATGGGCAATTTATCCTACCGAACACTGTGCAACTCTGCCTGACACAATGCAAGTTACAGAGGCAGCGAGTGAGACTGTGTTTGTAAAAGGCTTATCTAACCTGGTTGCAATGCCCAATGCCTTGGACCACTGGCAATCTTCTGCCTGGACATCACCACCCAACATCTTCCAACGGGTGCACAGCCCAAAGAAAGAACGACATCACACCGGAATGATATCACATTGAACCTTCCTTGTTAACAATCCTGTACTGAAAAACTACCCTTTGCTATATTCTGTGCAGCTCAGAGTATTTCCTAACAGGGGGTCACAAAGGCCAGCCAATATCTAATTTGTAAAGTGACAGGGCTTGTGCATAGTGTTGTCAAAGGATCGATTTACCAAACCGATTGTCATGTCAATTAGTTTCTCTTCCTGATTAGCGTCCAGTTACACTTACAGCATTAAATTTCTTGAATACCACTTAACTATCTGCATATATTCCGATGCTGCACTTACCATTTAATTGATGCAAATGCACTTATTTCACTGCAGGAATTCGCTTCTGATTTAAGTGGAAGGAACAAAATGTTAACTCTGACAAAAGCCACCTGGACCCGGGGAGGAGACACCAGTCTTGAATTTGGTCTAAAGTCTGTGATATTAAGGAAACAGACCACAGGATGAATCGCTGATATATGTGTTTGCTAAATGATATATTCACCTCAAAGCATAGTTGAATCTTAGAAGAATGCAACTATTCCAGCTTTCTTGGATGATGTGCCAATGGTACAGTCTGAGGTCAATATGGATCTGATCCTTCTCTTAGTTCTTCCAGAGCAACTTTATTAGCTCAATATGTTCAGTGCTTCTCCTATCACGCTCATTAAGGAGAAATACCCCAGATTCTCGATGATAGTTTTCTGAACCAAATCCTTAGCAGAGTATAACCAGGATGATCTGTCTGAAAAAAAAAAAAAAAAAAAAAAAAGAGTCTTCAGCTACGCACTATAGGTATTGCTATGTACCTAGAATGTCTTGCTCTCTGGAGTTACATCTTTGCAACCCAAAAGCAGACATGATGAAAATAAAATTGACATGACTATTTGTTCAATCATAGAAAATTGTGCATTAAGCGACCAAAAATGGATGGAGGACTCTGGACAATCATTTGCTGTCTACAGCACAATAAGGAAAAAAAATAAAATTATACTGCTTAATAGCTACAGGGGTGTGTATGCATACATTATACATAATATATACCCTGTATAATCACACACATGCAAAGTGATAAAATTAATTGCAGATGGAGCTCAGGCTCCTGAGAGTTAGACAGTAATATACAACAACAACAACACAATCTCCAAGCCATGAATCCACCACCCACATCCAACACAACTCAGGGCTTCTTAAATCATTATGCCAAATTGTAATGCAAACAGTGTACAGAAGGATGAACAAAGAAAATAATTAACGTGTCTACCCCAAGGCTTTTTCAAGATTAGAGAGAGAGGCCCCAGGGTTGGTATGTTATTTTCTTTGTTCTTTATCCTTCTGCTGGTTGTTTGCATTACATTTTGGCATTGGATGATTTAAAGCACCCTCAGTTTTGATGGGTGCAGGTGGTGGCGTGTGCAGAGTTCCTTAGTAAATAATGTTACCAGTGTAGATTGCTTTAAATGGCTCTGCTATCAGAGAGATGTGTCTTAATTTGAAAAATGCATTTAGATCATTAATAATGTCTTACAGCTGGACTGTTTAGTCTTTCCTGATTTTAGTGTTATTCTAATTAAAACTCCAAATACATAATTATTTAAAGTGGAGTAGTGAACAACTAACCCTTTCTTGTGTTATGAATTAATGTGAGAGCAGCAAGGAGAAATAACCTAAATCACATGCACAGACAGGGAGGAAATAACTCCACAGGCAGGATCACTGGAAAGTACGATGGGTTTACAGTTAGCAATCAGAAATCATAGTGCTTAAACCCCACCTATGCGGGAAACATAGATTAAAACCAATTTATAAGTGATGGTCAGGAAATACTTGCACACAAGGACTCAGTTCACAGAGGTAAGTCACCATCACTGAAGCTACAGCTGTGATCTATGGAAGGAGATGGGGGCAAGACAGGTTTATAAGGAAAACTCTTGTTTAAAAGCAAAATTCTTGTTTAAAGAGAAATATGTATAATGTCCAATATTGGAGGCTGTGTAACCAGAAAAGTATTGAGTACAGAAGAACAGCAGTTACCAAAGTCCTGAGGAGCTTCAAAAGAAAGTTTGAAGGGACCAGCTAAATAATGGTATGAGGAGAGATACACATAAATATTTGCAAGGGATTAACATCCAGTGGAGAGAGGAATTACTTATTTAGGAATGATGGGATGAGTTTGATAAGGAAGGGGCAAAAATGTCCTGTGAAAGTGATAGAGAGCAGTGCTGTGAGGGAAGTGATGGCGGGCAGAGCCAAGTTGTTCATTGAAAACATGCACCAGAAACAAGATCTGTCTATGGAAGATGGTGCTTGGGTCAACTAGGAAAAGCTTTCCACACCCTCACAAGCCCCATGGGGTGCTGCAGTGGGGGAAGGTTGCAGCCTCCAAATTCCACAATCATCCTTTCACCTCTCATCAGAAAGACCACCCAGGAAAATCATTGCATGGGAAACCTTGGAGACTTTATATTTCCTCCTCCATTTTTTTTTTTTTTTTTTTTTTTTTTACCACAAAAAGTGGGAGATCTGGTCCTAGCTACAGATATGTGCCTGAAATGCAGTCATTTCTGAGGCAAATCATAGCAATGCACTAGTATAGAGCAAAGTGCATACTGGTGTTTGAGGGCAGGGAAAGGGTAATGTGAAGGGGCAGAGGAAATGCCTTGAAGTCTTAATTCCTGCAGAACATGTACAGTTTAAAAGCTCTCATGCTGGAGATGGTAGAAAAGACTGAGAAAGTCAGCGACACCAAGAGAGGCACCCATACATCTCAAATTGCATGAAATTACACTTTACGTCTACTAACAAGTGAAGGATTAAGATGATACTCCCTTCTGTACATGCTTTCCCAGAAGATATGGGCATGTCAAACTTTGGTGTCATACTGTTAATCCTCTCTCTCCAGGGAGAATAATTAAAAAAAAAAAAAAGTTTTGTAAAACAGAGCTTCTACAAATTAAAACCAGAAGATTTATACTCTCTCTGCCTAGTAATTCAAAGCCCTTGTAAATCTATGGGTGTTGATGGAAATGCTTTTCACTTCCTCCCCATATAAATCACAGGAGGACGAGAACCAAACTGTTAGCAGAAAAGCAAATATTTCTTGCTATTATCAGAGAGGATCCAAGAATGAGGAGCAATGGGGTGCAGCGCCTCATGGGGAGCTCACTGTGCATGCCCCAAGCCCCAGCAGAAGTGTCACCGGGCATTGTGCGAACCCAGTCACGGGGAGGACACCCACGGTCCTCACCACGAGCCACCGGCAAGAGATTGACATGCACATTGTGCCCCGGTCACTCTGGTGATGAAAGCACCCGCCTACGATAGAAGCCACTGATTTCTTAAGGAATTTTCTAAGGACAGGAAAAAAAATGAAAAAAGCAATTGATAAATTATTCAAAATCTCCTGACAGGCTTCTGGGTTTTGTCTCTCTTACCTTTTTTTTTTTTTTTTCCTTTGAAAGATGAGATTTGTTTTTAAAAGCACTGCTTACTAGGAAACTGCTGAATACCTCATCCTCTTCTTCATTTGGGGCCTTAAAATGTGGATCCTCTCCAATTCTTAACTATCTTTTACTTCCCACTTCTGAACCATTTGCAAGTGCTGCTGTTTCTGCCTCCTCTGTATATTCTTAGCCGGATTGACCCCTTGCAGTTGCATTTAAAGCCTTTCAGCTATTGAAAACAGACTTTTTTTCTCTCTCTTTCTCCCTCTCTTCAATCTCAGGTCACCAATCTGTGCCTCTCTTCAGTTTGACTAAAGCCTCTGAAGAGGCACAATGTAACCCTGGGGCAGCCTGGGCTCAACCTGGCTCTGCTGAGCTCCATGTGGTGCTCTTAGTCCAGCTTTAGCAGTCCAGCTTTAGCCTGCCAATGGATGCATGAATCCACTTTTTGCTTCTAGAAGGAGTGTTAACGTCCGCAGCTCTCAGCCCCTCTCCCACCGAGAAGCCCAAGGATTTGAGCTCTTGTTTGAGCGAGTACCCCTCAGAAAAGGTTGGGGCTCCTTGGTGGTGTCAGTGATCATAGTGGGGTTTATTTATGGCATGTGTGATGGAAGCAATGGTGCTAGCAGTAGGCCTAGCGATAAGAAATGTCATCCTGGCACCTGTGCTACACCAAAGCACAGGTCTGCTGCCACCACTTCCCCAGGACCCTGCACACCTAGCAGCAACTCAGCTCCTTTCTGTCTCTCTCCAGCTTCTGCTGGAATGCAGTCTCCATAGGGTAGCCCAGTCTTGTCCAGGAAGGCCTGACTCAGAGCGGGCAAATTTCAGCTCATTTAAATCAGGCATGTTTTACTGAGTGAAGGGAAGGAACAGGGGAGAAATGGATAGTTGGTGGGATGCCCCCTACCTCCATTTGCACCACTGAGCGCAGCACATACATACTGTGCTGCTACGTGGCCCATGCCACCTCCAGGTGCCCCCACTGCTGTCCCAAACACCTTCAGACCTGTTTAACCCAAGGGTGCTCTCTGTTCCCCTCTACAGGGAGCTTTCCCCCTGCACCAGCTGTGGGGTAGCTGTGGGGAACGCTGCTGTGAGTCTTTCCTACATATCCTACTCAGCAATTCGAAGCCAGCTTTGGTGCTGAGAGAAGGCCACTTTTCATCTTGTTTCAGTCCATTTTGTCAGGCACAAAAGTATGAGATCATAGCTATTTGGTAGGAAGGGCTGGCCTGAGAGGTGGATTTTGCTGTTAGCAGTATCAGCACTCAGCTTCCTCCTGCTTTTATCTCACCAGTGAAATCATCTAATAGGGAAGTCTGTAAGAAGAATAAATTAAGGCTCAGTTCCTCTACTGGTATAAACGGATATAATTCATAGTGCTCACCATCAATAAAGGTCAGCTGGATGGTCTAAAACCTTCATTCCTGCCCTCGTTTTCCTTTTTCTTTATTTTTTTTTTTTTAGTTGCTGATGTTCACCATTCCAAATGCAGTTGCTAAGATCATATTCTTTATCCATCAATCCCCTAGCGCCAACTCCTCCTACCCTCTTTGAATCACTCCGCAGCCTCCCTTTGCTTCCGGACAGGAAGGTCAAGCTTTTTGTATTCCCTTTGAATGCCAGATCCTCCTGCCTACCTGCTCTTACAAAGCCTGCGCTGACAGAGCGGGGCTGAGTTCCCACCCGGTATCAATGGGCAGCTGTTAGGAGCAGGCGGGAGAGCACAGCCCTCATTTCTCATTTGGGAGGCTCTAAACGAACAATAAACCAAATAAAACCAACCAGCCAAACCAAATCCCAAGCCCCAGAGATCACCTCCAAAACACTGCTTGATTTCCGGAAGGGTTTGTTATGGTCCATGAACCTGAAACGATTTTCAGTATGAAAAAAACCCTAAAAAGAAGCCTGTGGCAAAATTGGCCTAGGATTGTTGCTGCTGTGGAGAACAATCTTGGTAATTTGCGGTGGAAAAGTCAGCGGGCTCTCAATTTTAAGCAGATTTTCCCTTTTTCTTTCTGCAACTCAAAATAAAACTCAGAAGTTTTGAGCTTATGCAAAGCAAAACCCGGAAATAAACTTTACTGTAGTCCTGGAAACCAAACCAGAAAGGGCAGCAGAGCCCCAGACTGAAGCCTCCCATGCTTCCCCCTAGGAAAGGACACGGACAGGGATCATCGGCAATCTGCCCTCCAAGCACCGGGACACACAGGGCCAGGACACCCCTGCTGTAAGCCCACTGCCATGCCAGGGAAGCCCACCCGGGTAAAGCTTCATCTACTCCTGCTCCCCGGGCTTAACCCTGAGGCCCTGGTGCTGCCAGCTGCCCTTGCAGCAAGCTTGTGCCTGACTTTGCTCGGCTTAGAAACCAGGACACGGGGAAGGAGGATGAGGGGGAGGAAGGAATCCTGGTGTGGGTCCCAGGCTAACAGCCACACTCTGGACTTTCTGCTCCTCTAGACAAGGGGCCTATATACATTCTAGCAACGCAGGATTTGTTAAAACTCACACAGAATCACAGAATGGTTGAGGTTGGAAGGGGCCTCTAGAGATCATCTAGTCCAACACCCCTGCTCCAGCAGGGACACCCAGAGCACGGGGCACAGGGCGGCATCCAGGTGGGTTTGGAAGATCTCCAGAGGAGGCTCCACAGCCTCTCTGGGCAGCCTGTTCTAGGGCTCTGTCAACTCATTTGAATGAAGTAGATCTGTTCTCTTTTCCATTCTGTCTGCTTCTTACAAAGGCTCTAGCCATGTTAATTGCCAGTGCCTTTTTTTTTCCTTCTACTACCTCATTTAGAAAAATATCACTTTGTTGCCCTTTAGACACCAGACAGAAGTGACAATAAATTTAATGCAGAGTTTTAGGACAGCAAAAACTATTTCTGAGGACTGGCAGTATGTGCAAAATATAAAGCTTGAAGCTTAGCAGCCAAATTCTGAGCCCATGCAATATTATGCTGCCCTGTGTCATTAACAGGCTGCCAGAATGACAGCAAACTGGATTATCTCCTTCATAATGTAGCCTGTTCAGCACAAAATAAACGATTGCTGACTTTTAACAATGCACAGCACCATTATAGTGAAACTGCGTTGTGACTAAAGGCAATCCTACATGGAATTACCTAAAGAAATGAAGCTGCAATTAATCTTCTCTAGTTACATATGTTACCCCAGCTCCGTCTTATCCAAATCATTAATTAAACACTGCATTATTTCCAGTTTCATGCCAGCCTAACTCCCTTGATGTTATTGGAGTAATACCACTATAAACTGGAGTAACACAGCAGGGAATCAGGGCATATTCACTAGCTCAGTCACATCAGCATGGTTTCTCTCACTGAGAGGATGTCTCTAACATAATTTCTGGCCAGATTTCTCCTGGATAAATTCACTCTAAGTCCACTCCAAGTGCTATCTGGGATTCCTGACCTGCTCCTGGCTACAATGCCAGGAGTTTACACCATCAATCAAAACAATCAAAACACTTGTGCCATAATAAGATGATGAAAGATCTTTAAACAGCTGCTGTTTTTTTGTTTTTTTTTTTAAAGTCCTTGTTTTACAATGAATCAGGAAGAAACTAGAAATCGAGTTATCTGTTGATTGTGAAAGTGAATGCACAAATCCAGATGAAGTTTTTCCAGGGTGTAGCAGAATAGGATTCTTCTCATTTTATTCAAAATAAAATACTTAACAATTTAAGGAGCTTTTTGTTAAGGTCTAAATATAACATCTTGCACTTGTCTCTTCTGAATTGCATCCTACTTTTTCCAGACTGTTTTTCTTAGCTGTCAAGATAATTTTGCATTCCAAGCCCTCACCCTGATGCACTGCAGTTCTTGAGTTTTATGTCGTCTAGAGATCAGCCAAACTTTGTTTATCCTCCACATTGCTACTGAAGACATTGAACAAAGCCAAACCCAGGGCAGCCTCTGTGGTGTCCCCTTGAGGATATCTCTACAGGCTGGTAATAAACCACAGACAAGCTGCTGAACTACCCTTTCAAAACCACGTTTAACTACCCCTTCAAAATCATGTTTCACTAGATGGGGGAGTACCATGCAAGGTGGTAACAGAAATGAGGTGGATATCTTGGATGCCTAAAGAAGCAACCCTGCTTTCATCACTGGTGGGTCTTCACAAAGCTCCTTGGTAGATACTTGCCCATGCCCATGGTTGGTGCAAGGACCTCATCTGCCTCCTCCTGCACTCACCTGAAACACTGAAATGCTGTTGAGAAGGAATAAAAGTATTTATACTATAATAGATAACACTATCTTATGCTGGGCTCATCTTGCTTCTCTGCAAAGCAACTAGAAGGTTAACATTTCCCCATGGGAAATAGGCACTGTAAATGGTTTTGCCAACAACAGTCAATAGCTATGGTCATTTTACCTTTCCGGGAGAATAAGAGCAGTGTTTCTACACACGAGTTGGGTGAGTAATGCCAGGCAGGCCCAAGCAAGCAGACCGGGTTGTGCGTTTGCCTATATTTTTGGCTCTCAGGGGGAAGCCACGCTCCCAGGTGCGCCCTGCCTGCCGCTGCGTCAGCCAGGGCTCAGCTCCCTCCAGCTCCGGGACGCTTGCCGAGCAACTCCCCCAGCAGCGAGACCGCTTTGGCAAGGCCCGTGTTTTGCTAGCTCTGTGCGTGCACATACACATCTCCCCGTGGGGACTCGGCTCGTTCGGCTGCCTCCGAAGCGCCAGGTGCCTTGGTGGAGTCACGAGGGATCGGCTGCCCACCTTGCTGCTGCAGGCTGCCGCGGTGATACCGCCTGGTTGGGAGTCTGAAATAAAAGGTGTTGGCGGAGGATGGTGCCGTAAAAGCAGTGTGTGTGGACTCTAGCTCTTGATTTTGGCATAGATTCGTATGAGATTAGGACACAAATAGTTTAAGGTCTCTTTATCTCAGGTCCTCATTTGCAAATGAGGACAACAAATACTGCAACACTTTTTTTATTATTATTATTTGTTACATCTTGTTCTTGCTTTGGTTGTTGTTTGTGTGGTCAACTAATCAGGCCAAGCCCCAGCCTTCTTTCTGAAACTCTCTTTTCAGTCTCTTGACTTTGACTCTCTTGAGTCTCTTGAGACTCTTTTGAGTCCCATCTAGGGGTCTACTGCCTGTCATGGAAATCGCATATTCTCACTGGTCACCTATCATTTCCTTTGCAGACATAAAACTGCATTTACAGTTCTCACTGGGGCATAAACAGCTCAGGAGGAAGTAGGAAGGAACAGTAGGCTGGAACTGGGTTGACAAGGAACAATGTTCTCAACAAGAAAATGCTCATCTGCCTCCAGGTCTGTAATATGCTCTGAGATGTTGCTATAGAGGCACCTCGTGGCAGAGCTCATGTGATTTGTGAGGGGTTACAGAAACCCAGGGTCAGCAGGAGGTGTTCATCCTACTTCTGTTCCTAATTCTTCCTGGAAGAAAAAGTTTCAGATCCCATCCTTTTATCTTCTTGATTGGAATCTGGAATAAAACTCCTGAAGAAAACCTTGAATGATCTAGATTAAAGTCTCTCATATGTTTATTTAAGTTATAAATCTTGCAAGATTAGTATTTGTTGAATGGGGCTTAGGACAAAGGGGTTTTGTCTGTGAGTGTAGCACTAATTAAAGCACAGAAGCCCAGATATTCAACAAGTAGCTAGGCTTTTGTTAAGATATAGTAATAGAATGCCTAGAGCTCTACGAGGAGCAGGGTCTGTGGCATCTTTCTGGGTGGCAATAATTTTTTTTAATTGATTCTGTGCTCTGTCCCTACTACAGCTACTTCTGTCTGCTAAACTCCATTAAGTATCATCAGAAAACCTTATAATATGATGAATGTAATTTAGAGGTCAACGTTCAGCATTCCTCTTCATAACAGATGGACATCTGATCCTTACTGCATCTCCTCGTATTTGGGATAGGTCCTACAAGTTGCTTTAACCCAGAAGAAAACCACTGCTAAAGTAGGATGATCTCCTGTGTATCCCCTTTTTCTCCATGGCTTTGGTAGGGTTCATAAGCATGTGCCTGGGTTTTAAGCAAAGGAATATTCCTCTCGGGACTGAGTCTGTCTAAGGTTGCTGAGGCAGCACATGAATTCATGGAAATTCCCTTCACCCTTTTCAGTTCTTTAATAGAGCTTCAATCACCCTGAAGACTAAGAAATTATTTTTATTTTTGCACATCTGTCCTTGATCTATCGTATGTTTTGGGTTTTTTTTTTTTTAATAGCAAGCAGTCACCAAAGGGGCATATGTCTGTATTTGTGCGTGCAGGGCAGTTTTTCCTAACTAGATGCCCTGCTGCCTTACTGTCAATGGCAGGAAAAGATTTATTGCTGCAGATCAGAAGTCTAAAGAGCTTAATGACAGATCTAAAATGCAGCAGCTCTGCAGTCGGAGATCCTGATTCAGTAAAAAGGTTCTTTATGCATATTGCCCATCACTTTTTTTTCCCCCTTACAACCCAGCACACACCAGAGAAATATATCATGTTACCCACTGAAGTAGAACCCATATGTCAGGTGCTTGTTTGATGGCAGACTGTTGGGATAACATCCTGGACACTGAAATACACATCAAGGTTTGAAAGCATGATCTGCTCGAGTCCAAGATACGGATTTGAGGTGTTCCAGCTTCAAGTGTTCAGAAACAAGTACCTTCTGTAAACTGAGTAGCGAGGAGGTGCCCAGGTGCACGTGCCTGCACGCACACCGGCACAGAGTCGTGCACGGGCAGGAGCCGGTCACTGGCACCAGCAGAGCGACTGTCATGTCGTGTTAGTAAATAACAATCAAAATACAGCGCAGGGCCCCTGGTCAGCGCAGGGCCTAGAGCAGTGGCACCACCTCAAGACCATCCCGACTGAAGGAGTGGTACTGAGAAAAGCGTTCCTCGAGGCTCGCTGAGAAGGGACTAAGTGGTTATTAATTCCCTCGTGATAGGCTGCAGAATTGCATAATGGGACATACTGAGGAGTTTCTGAAGAGGAAGTGAGTCAAGAATTGTTATTTTCAATGCAGTCAGGATTGTATTTTCT
>JAWLRI010000401.1:4058452-4072751 GCA_034781795.1 Crypturellus tataupa
TTATTTTCAATGCAGTCAGGATTGTATTTTCTGCCATTTGAGAGTGGGAGGGGGGTGGGGGGTGGGATTATCCAGCATATTTGTGCTACAGGAATCACAGCCAGACTCTGGAGCAAATGTCTTGATTGTGACATCCTGGCAAGAAGCTTGTTCTAACAAGCAACTATTTTGAGAAGAGCAGGAAAAAAAGGAAGTTGGCAAGAAGCGCTCCCAGCTCTGCACTTTACGCTGGCACAGGCCCTAGCCAGCCCGCGCAGACCCCAGCTCCCTTTGCTCCTCCGAACCAACCTCCCGTTTTGTCTCCGAGCCCCTCCTGAACACCCTAGCCCTTTTTCCTAGCCCTGCTCCTTTGCCTTTCCCCATTCCTGCACCCTGGGTCCCCTCCAGACGTTGGCACACGCAGCCCCGCTCTCTGCAGCTGCAGTCTGCGCCGTCCGCGAGCCGTTTGCCTCCTCATTCCTCAGCTCCCAGGTGTGCCGGCGGGTATTTCAGCGTGCACCTCGGGCAATATTGCCTTTCTGTCACTACCCGCAAGACCCGAAACGTTCACCTAGGGCTTAACTTGCCAGCGCCTGGCCTCTCGCGTGGTCCCTGACATCTGGGCGAAGGCAACGCGAGGTGCCTGTGATACGCTACCAAACGCGAGCAGCTGCACATTGACAAGCCCCATTTGTCACTGTTATTACTCCCCGGAGTCACACTGCCTCCAGATATTTCCTGTGTCACCATTATTTTTATTTCTTCACAAATAAAGACTGCAGACCTTGGCTCGCTGCCGCTCACACCACTCTTGAGTCAGGCCTCTGACAAGGAGAATCGCCCCAAACCTGCTCTGGCGTGGGCAGAAATCGCGTGCGAGGGGTTGCACAATTTTGCAGTTAGTATGCAATTCACGTTGGTGTTGAAGCACTAAATAATATCAGGAACAAATCTGATATTAATCGAATCTTACAGATTGGCTGTGCAGACAGACTACGTATTATCTTGAATTTTGCATAAAGATTGCCATCTGGGTTTGGGGCTATTTTTCTTTTTTTTTTCCTTTATCTTTTTTATTTTTTTTCCCACTTACTTCCCTAATGATATCTAACATCAGTGGGGAAACATTTGTATAAAATCTGTGGATTTTGTGGGGCAAAATCCATGATATTGGGCATGGTGGACAGCTGAGAGTGCCAAGTGGGGTAGTGCCCAAGTGCGGCAGCCAACAAGCCTTTTGACATTATCCAGAGATTTCTTAAGTCATCTACTCTGGGCCATGGTAACATATTTCAAACTAGGAGAGTACTCAGTTCCTTTCCACTGGCAACAGGCGATAAAATAATTAATGTTTGTGATTTGTCAAATTATGAACAGGCAGGATTTAGTTAACACCAGTGCGAGCGTGCTAGCTTTCCCCCCGGATGTCATGGCATGGTTTACCTAAGGATCCTTCCTAATTGGCTCTTAGACCTAACTCATAGACCTCTAGACTGACGAGTACAAGTGATAAGACAGAGGAAATTAAGGTAATTGTTCCCTCATATCATGGGTTTCATTGTAAGCAACGCAGGCGCATATCAAACTGCAGCCGCCCAGAGACACTATCTGGCTCTAACAGCACAGAACGACTCTGACTAAGAAAGGTGAAACTCAGATGCTGGTGGGGCAGAGTTAAAGAAGGTGCCAGGACATGTCTCAGCTCTACCAGAGATCTGTGAGTCACAAAAAGGGATAGCAGAGCATTAGCGACTCTCTCTTATAGTCCTGTGGTTACACTCATCTGCTGAAGTGAAATGTTCTTTTTTCCGCAGATGCAACAAGTGAGCGCTTGTCAGTTTGTGACCATAGCGGGGAAAACGTGGCAAAGGGGAAAGAACCCAGAAGGGCGGAGGGGAAAGGGTATTTTCACTCAATGCTGTATATCCTCTGGGAAGGGAGGCTTCAGGAACATGGCTAGAAAAACCTCACAGCACTCACTCCCAGGACTCAAAATTGCTAGAGGGGGGGACAACTGATTCTTTCCCTTATAGCCAAAAGGATTCATTTCCCTCACCAGAAGGATTTAACAAGGCCTTAGAGGTTTGCAGTCAACGGAGGAGACACTCTGTAGAGCTGGCAGTTTTCTGGAAAAATATTTTATGCTGGTTAGACCATCCTGCGCATTCTCTGGAAATTCAATGCAATGCAGAGATCTGCCTGGTGAAATCTCTGTCTTTCCCTGGGCCCTGTGTTGTTCCAAACACTGACAGTAACCATCACATCCACAGCAACAAGCAGCATCCCCCAGGGCCTCCCTTGGCCCTTCAGCCCACAAATCCACCCACTCTCTCCTTCCCTCTGGGATCAGGGCAGCTGAGAGGAGCTGGCGTTTTTACGGTTCTCCTAAGGAGGAGGGAGCCTTTCTGCCTAGGGGGAGCACTGGGGAAACGAAGCCTAGGGCAGAAACAGTCCCTCAGTGTGCAGTGGAGATAAAAATACCCTTTTACACCATATTTCAGTCAGGGGCTTTCCAGAGTTATTTTCCCATTTTCTCCTGATTCCTTGTCCCATTCCCTTGTCTCCTGTGTGCTTGATCCTGCCCTCCTTTGCACTGGGGCTGGTCCCGAGTACCCCTATGAAAGTCTGTGGCGTTACTCTGCACACAGAGCAGGCTTCCGTGCCGTGAATCTGTGACACCCGGGTTACAGACAGCACGGTGCGGCGTTTTTTCTGCTATGTGCTCAGTTTCAGATTTTAATGAATCCTGAATTCATCTGTCAGGCCCGATCTTCAAGGCATTTAAGCCCAGCTGGACCTGGTGTGACCTTCTGCATGCTGAAGGACATAAAGTGATGCTCGGTTTCCCCTGTGTCCCACTATTTCTTTCTGCCTTCCTTCTAGAAAGTCAGTGTTTGATGAGAGGACTCTTAGAGGTGAAGGTTGCTGGGCACTTTGCTTCAGTGGTTGATTACAGTGACTGTTAAAACTGACGCCCTTATTTTTTCATTTGAGCTTCCCTGACATTAATTTCCAGGCACTCATTTTGTTATGCCTTTTGTTAACTTTGTACCTAGTATTTTCCCAATTCACCTCTTTGAACTTCCTGTTGACAGACTAAATAAGCCGAATTCCTTAAACGCCTGCCTGTCGGGCGTGCTTTCCAGTGGCAGTTATTCCCTTCCTGCACCCAGTCTGAAGTTTCCCAGCTCCTTCAGAAAGTGCACACACCGCAGCCCAGTACACCGAGGCGAAGGCGAGGGGCACAGCCAGGAAGATAAAGCAGTTTTACATCTGAGGTAACACTAAAGCTGCTGAGAAAACCTGTTCCTTGTGACATTCCCTTCAGGTCTCCGCTATGCGCTTCGTCGAGGCCTCGGCCTTAGCAAGAGCTTTCTCAAGGAAGCTGGAAGGCAGGGAAATGACTTGGCTATTTACACGACAGACCCCCAAGACCTGGACAATAAAGCTCCTATGCTTGAACTCACATTTGGCCTTTCAGACAGGGCAGACGTAGCATCCGAGAGAAAAATTTGGACCTGAGGGAGTAATTGTATCCTCCTAGTGCAGCTCCATAGTAATTATGTGCTCCTGAAGTGTATGATGCTTGGTAATTACACACAGCAGACCCAAAAATATCACTTAACACGTGTGCTGGTTTTTAAGGCAAAAATAATGATGAATTTACTTTGTGATTACATGGTGCTTACCACATATACCTTCTGTCAGTATTCGATACTTACCATGTCATTACATGGTCAGCAATTGCTTTGGAAGTAAAGACTCCTTGGAAAAATATTTCTCTGCAAAATGGAGCATTACTTAAAAATCATTAACGTTTTCCACCACAGTGTTTTTCCTAAGGGTAAATATATAAGTCTTCTAGTTTGACTTCAGTCTACACTCTTCTGGAGATGTGTTGTGTTTCTGTTGTTCTAAGAAAGCATAATGATGTTGCTCTCAAAGCCCTTCTCTTGGCTTTATTTAATGTTTCCCTCCATCCATTTTCCTCTCTAAGCTCTTCCCCTCCAAGACAAAAATAATAATTGAAAGCTGATTGCAATTTTTAACCAGCAATAATCATGAACTCAATGGACATGGCAAAGTTCCCACTGACTTCAGTAGTCCAAGCCCATCGAAAGATCCTTGATTCGTGGAGTAACTAACTCCACTGAGGTGACTCCATTTGGATGGAGTGACTCCACTGAAGTCCACAGGGTTGCTCTGGGTATGCCTGGGTACAACAGCAGCAGAACCATCCTAGTGGGAGGGGGATCTCCTGCAATTGCTTCCAAACCAGGCATGCCTTTACATGCATGTGCACACGCACCAGAGCGAAGTTCACAGTCCACAAACTTTCCTGAGCTTTGCCAGCAAACTGTGTTTCTTTGCTCTACTGCTGCGCTGCAGCAGATCAATCCAACCTGGCGTGAGTGCAAATTGAACAAAAGGTGGCCTGAAAGAAACAAAGAGGCAGCTTTATTCAGCATCCTTATATCAAGGCTTACAGGGTTCAAACAGAGTAATTTCATAGCTATATCCACATATAACCACTAAATTCCTACTTAGCTCTTCCTCTGCTTTTGCTTTAGAATAAATAACTCAAGCAACACTGAAAATGTTTTGGTGATGAGTCATAATAACGTGACACCAGTTAAGTTTTAAGCCTGGAATTCACCCATTTTCAGAATACCAAGAGAATCGCTGCGCGTTACTGTGCTGCCAAATTAGCCTCATGGGAGACTCTAGTGAAGCATGGACCCCATTTCAGCCGCCTACAGAGGGGAGAACGTGACCCTGTTCTTCACGGCAATCTCCAGGACAAAATGTATCCACCAGCGAGCATGGAGGACTTGGTTAGCACTAGTCCCGTGGGCATGGTGTCCACTCCTGAGCTTGCAAACCAAACCTGTCTATTCGTAATAGTTCCAACCACTTCCTATTTTCAGGTCTGATGAGAATGAGGAATGGCTTTGAAAACAAAGAGCAAACAGCTGATGGACAGCTTTGGTGGGAAGGGAGGACATGGACACAGCACCTTAAATCACCACTTTCGTTGCTGACTGGCAGATACGAGCAACTTATTTTAATAGCTGCAGGGTTGAACCACATGGGACAGTTCAAATGCTAAATGTCAGCCCTAAAATCATTTTGTGAACTGAATTCTTTCTGTAATAATAATAAAGCTTACCTTCCCTGAAACCCACGTGCTTTCTTTAGCCATTTTCCTTTAGAGGAAAGCCACCCCTCTGCAGATGTTTCTCAGCAGAGTGATTGCTATGTGGCCAGTCTTACCTTGGGAAATGGATGCATCTTGCCCGTCTCACTGGTACATGCCTGTGTCAGAGGAGTGAGTTTTAAAACTCTGTTAAAAATATCTCCTGATTATAAGGCAATGAAAAGATACTTAAGGGGTTCAGAAGTAATAATTCACCTCGGGCATTTTTGTCCAGGTCAGTGTAATGGCATAAACTGTTTTCTTTGGGACCTGGGTTTTGATTATTCAGGACAAGGGCTTTTTTTGGAACCCATTACACCCGCAGAATTATTGCTCTCGGACCCCTGTTACCAGCTGAGACAAAACTGAGGTCTTGGAGCACCTGAACTTTTTCATATTACTAAAAACTCTATGTGATCCTTGAGGTTTTGGCCTTTCCCTGATCATAACATCCTTGTTCTCTCTGCTCTCCCACAGAGATCAAAGTCTACCCATTTTTAACTAGTAAGAAGCTCCAAAAAGTAACACTGAAAGCTCAGCCAGCAGCAAAGCCAGATCTACCCTGAAATAGACGCAGCCAAAGAGATGGGTGATGACTCAAGGCTTAGCTCCGCAGTTGTTTATAGTGGCACAAAGCAAGAGTAACTCCCTCAAAATTGTTGAAGTTAACACCCTTTCAAGCAGCCACGCTCTTGAGCAACTGCAGATCAGCCTCCCTCAGTTCAGCATGATTCAGCTTTGATATTGGGTTGCACCAACTGGTTCACAACCCCGTGCAGCTCCAGTACGTCCAGACCAGCCGAGAGCAACAAGTGGAGCTGAACTGAATTGCAGTGGGTGGCAAACACGGTCGTGGTTTGAGTCATTCAGCCTCTGCATTACGCAGCCCAGGACTCCCCAGACAGAAGCTCCCCGAAGGCAGGGGAAGGAGATCAGGTGAAGACAGATTGACTAAGGGATGATTTGTGATGTCTGCTGCACTTCCACAGTGCACGCAGCACGATTTCTGCAGCCTGTCTAGGGTAAGGAGGGCTGGGGTGACCTGCTGAGTGCACGGGTGGGTTGAGAATTTTATTCATTTGTTTGTTTTCCTGTGAAAAGTGGGAGGTTTCTCATTACCAGAGTTTATGGGAAATTCAGTTATAATAAAGATGTTTCCATTTCAGCGAAAATATTCACTAGGGGAAAGAATGTTTCTCAGCCATCTGTACCGAGTGCTTTCAGTTCCTGAAGAAGAAAAATGAAAGGTGCCTGAGGTCTTGTGGGAAGTCCCAGAAGAGGAATATATAGCGCATGCAAAATAACCCTGAAAAGTTTGGCAAGAGATCTGGGGCAGTGAGAAGCACACAAAAAGCTCTAAACAATGCCCAGATTGCTGACCTATCTCCTGTTATTAAATCAGTGCAAAGTCTGCACGAGGTATCGTGCTGGTTCAGCACGGTCCCATGTTCTGGCCAGACCCCCCACTTAGATTTCTGGGCCACCTCATCGCAAATAAGGGAAGTTATCAGACATTGTTGATTGTCCACCAAGGAGTGGAAGTGAAAACAGCTAAACATCTGCTATTCTTCACGGCAGCGTTTCAGTCCAGCTATGCAATTCACCTAGCTAGCTTTTATGCAAACAAAACGGTGTGCCAGCATTTCCAATAGTATAAATCAAGATCACAACCCGAAATGCTGTTAGAGATACTGTAAATAAAGATAAGTATATATGGGGTGGGGGAGGGCAAGCTAATAAAAAAGTTCCCACATCTGTGGAGATTTGTGCTGTTGCTCAAACAAAGGGATGGGATTCAACAGGCACAGCTGTTCCTTGCTTGCTGTTGCCTCCACCCATGCATTTTAAACAATATTCATATTTAATTGAGCATTCCCCATGATGTTTTCCCAAATGCTTTTGAAAGTTCTGTTTGTTTCCTTTTTCCATGGCATCTTTATCTCCCAGTTGCTAATTTCCATGTTACTTAAGACTATAGCTCACAGGAGGTCTAGGCCTCAACCGCTCTGGGATTCAGTAGATTTTAAAGCTGATGTAGCAGAATACTATTCAAATTATTTACTATTTATTAAGATCTGGCAGGGATGGGAATTGTTTAGTTGGATGATGCCTTTAAAGATATAGCTGTGAAGGAGTCAGTGCTCAAGTTTTGCCCCTGTAGCAGCAGCAGCAGTGGGCAGCGGCTGGCAGGACAGCCCTGTGCGGTGCCTGCCTCCACCGCTCCCTTGGGGCCCTGTCTGTGTGCTGGTTTGCTACTTTATTATTATTATTAGGGTAAAACTGCAACTGATACCCTTCCCTTCATCTGGTGATTGCAATTTGGAGCTCTAACTTTGAGAAAAAAAGCCATGTGTGGCAGCTATACAACCAGAGTGAGGCAAAGCCACCTGAGCTGCTGCCCTGTGCAGAAGCTCCAACAGCACTAAGGAGGGTTCTCAGCAAGGCTCCACACCACACAACAGGAAGGAGACCATCCTGATTTGGGACCACAGCTTGGGAGCTTGGACATGCCATGCTTCAGCAGGGCAGTTTGAAGCCCTCGTCACCTTCATAATTTTCAGTATCCTTTCCAGTATCATCTCTCAATTTGATTCTGTGTTCTGCAACTGACTGCTCTGAAAGTCAGATTCATTGGATATATGAAAAGGCAAAGGAGGCCACTGACATCTTGGAAATGGAACTGGTTTTATGAATTCATAAATTTATTGATGATTATTTTGTTTTCACTCTAACTCTGTTTATTAGCCAGTTGTGTGATTCGAGGTGCAGGTGACATAGGCCCATCTGGAGCTCTGGAGCAGGCACCACTCCGCTGTGAACTTCCCTCTCTGTTCAAGGGAGAAGACAGGGGTGCTGCCAAGCTATCCCGAGAAATGCACCCCAGTTAGCAGAGAACTGAGAGCAGTGCCTGCCCAGGAGCAGGGGGGTTGTGAAACAACAGCAGGCAGCACCCATGAGCTGTAGGATACGCTCTAACAAGTGCCCAAGACAGTGCAGGTCTCCTGAGGGTTGCAATGCCTTTGCTCAGATCAGTGGGACTTCATTTGACAAACTACACTGCATGAGGGCTGATGGTGGGATGACTGAGTAACTGCAAACAACATTCGAAAGAAAAAAACAAAAGGAATCAGATAGCAGATACAGGTGAACCTGGTAAGAAGGTAACAGACACTTCTCATTTCGTTAATCATTGCATTTAGTTAATGCTGAGCACGCTGGGACCAAACCTAGAATATCATTTTAAGAGAGCTGCAGATCTGAAGCAGTGGGAACAAGCAGTCCTATCGATTCATGCAAGTGGCACAGACCAAATGTACGGGAAACATTTTAAACATAATAAATGTGAACTGAAATAAATATGCACCTATGCCATAAGGTATACAATCAAAAAAAAATATATATATATATTTAATCTGCTTCCAGTACCATTACAATCCATACTGGATTGTAAGGAAAACTCAGGGGAAACTTGGTAAGGAATATAACACTATCTGGATGAACATGAGGGAAGGATTTGCCCTCAGGATTCATCCATTGTTTGTAGTTTGAGATTAAAGAACAGTGCCACTGATGATTCCTTAATTTTGAAATGCCATATATTGTGAAATATGAAAGCATGGGGAAAACTACCTAACAGAGACTGTATATATCTGGAAAAGAGGGTTTACTCTCGTTTTAATGAGATAAAAAAAAAAAATCCCCAAAATGGGATTGCATTTTTAATCTAATTACGTGCTAGACTCTGGAAAATCCAGAGTGTTTCCTCTTAGGCTGTTTGGCTTTAACTCCCCTCTAAGCTGAAGCTCTGAGCTCGCTTCAGGCCTCTGTGACACCATGGATCTGATTCAGCAAAACACTGAAGCACATGCTTAGCCCAAGCACTTTGAGGACTTGCAGTCTTGTCTGGCAAAACTTTTAAACACTTACAGAATTTTAAGCATGTGCTTAAGTCCTTTCAGCTTCATTCAAACACAAGAGCTACTTAAGAGCTTTGTTTAATCACAGTATGCATAATTAAAATATCATAAATGCAAACCGATTTTTCTCTGGTTTACACTGCTGGCTCCGTTTTTCTTTAAGCAGCCCAGCTTGTCAGATACGTTCACTTACGTTATTTTTAAACGCAGAACTGTGTGTGGGAACTCCACAATTAAATCCTCCACTCTGTTTGTTTGGCTTTCTCTACACATGCCGGGGTCCCAGGCTCTTTGGGGAAGTGCCACGCTGCAAAGGATGAGCACAGCGCTACAGCCAGAGCAGGGCTAAGAGGCAGGTTCGCCGCGTGTGACAGGAGCGGATGAGCAAAGCTCGGCTGCAGCCCTCCGAGGCAAGGCTCATGCATTTAATTATTTATCACTGCCTCTCATCTTGCAAGCCACATATGAGCAAATGATTTTCATCCATTCAAGGGTATCCTTCCCTCCAGTGGAAGCAACCGATTTGCAGAACGTTTGCAGGGATGATCATTATGTACGCAAACAAAAGAGAAAACAGGGCAAACCCAATCAAAAAAGCAAGTCATGTCCATCTGCCACTGAAGTCAGGCGCAGATTACCACCAGTTTCAGCAGAGCAGACTCAGAGCCAGAGGAGGCCTTGTACCTTCTGCTGCCTGTGACATACATTTAAATGAGCAGGAAAATTGCTTTTCCCAGACTATCGTGGCATGAAGACAAATGAGCTTGGGCAAGGCCATGTACAAATCCTCTTCTCTGTAATTCCCTTTATAAATCTGGGTAACTATACAGGAACTCCTTTTTGGCCCGATTTTTCTCCTGTAAGACAAAAACCAAATGTGAGATACAGTATTATAAAGCCAAATATGAATGAACAGTTTCTAAGCATTTCAACATTTTTGTTAATCTGTCCTGTCATTACAAGCAGGCTCCGTGGGGAAAAGGCTGCATGGAGATGGCAGAGAAGGGTAAAGTCATGGTGCCTTTCTCTGGACCTAAGGGTATATCATGTTCTGCCAATCTGGACAGTGGTTATTCAGGTGGACTCAGAGCTTTGTTCTCAGTGCCAGTCCTATCCCATCATTTTCTTCTGGAAATAAAGAAGTCATAAAATGTCAACTGGCCTGAGCAAATGAAATTGAAACAGAAAGGCTGTTGCCAAGTTTTGAATGAATTAATACAATGGCATCTGAAAAATACAAGAAAGAAATCTGGCTCTGTCACAAATGAAGTTTTGTACTGCAGAACTGCTGTGTTACATCCGTGAGAGGAGCCCAGACTGCATAGCTGGCACGTGAAGGTATCTTCCACTGGCCCTTCCCTCTCGCAGCAGAGTCCATCTTAACTTCTCCCTGATAAAAAGACACAGCTAGAATCTTAAAGCTGCTGGATAACATCCCAGCTACTGGGAAATGTTGCAAGTGTGATGAAGCTGGAGAAATTTGGACATTGGACTATACACCCCAGGAGAGCAAGTCTAATCTGCAGCCTGGACAGTGTGAGTTTTACAGAGGAACGCTTTCTCAGGACATACTTAAAAGAAAGGCCATCCTAAATAAGGTAAAGGCAAGTGGTAAGTGGTTCAATAAACTATGCTGACAGAGGCATTTATCTCAGCACCAAAATAAAAAGAAGATTAATCTAGCTTTAGTGATGCTAATGCAGGGGGGAATCAGTTTGGACAAAGAAATTACAGAAAGCCCTAAAAATCTTTCTTTCAGAAAAGACCAAAGCACACTGGAAACTAGCAAATTTTAAGTGGATAGAGGTACCCAGTTAGAGGTCAAGAGAGAAATACTACTTCATCTCTTTGCTTTGAAGTGTTTTACCCTTGAACAAAGCTGGTCAGCAAAATGAAGCAACATCTGTAAGAGGAAGGAGAGGCCTTCCTCTTACATAGAGGATTAATCCTGTATTTCATACCCATTTTCAAGTTGGAGACAGCCTTGGTGGGAGATTCAAATCTTGTCCTTGGAGGATTAATAACTTTACCCAAATGAAGGGAAAGATGGACATTACTGAATGGGAGTAAATATCCACTTAATATGGCAGAATTTTTCAAGATCAAGTCTGAATCGTCTTTGGATCATAGACAATTAATGAGTTGTTCACAGTACCAGAGTTTTCCCTCTCAACCTGGAATAAAGAAAGCTTCTATTGACCAGGCAGCATCTGTATCCCTGTGAAAAGGCATCAGCTAATTCAAATCACATTGTGTTCACTGGAGTGGAGCCCTCTTTGGCACTAAGGAAAGGTCAGCCCCTCATTTAGCAGTATTATTTTGGAACTGGGTGGACTGTGGTGTAGTGGATTAACACAGAAGGTTTGAAGGTTGGTTTCGAGTCCGATTTGAGATCAAAAGTTGTGAATGATAGTCGTAAAGCATACAACTAGCATTAAGGAGACCTGGCTTGTCCTTCTGCCATCTTAGCCAGAATATTTTAAACCTGGTGCAAACCCATGTATGTCGAGTCATTTGCCTGAAACATCCATATCAGGTGTATAGCTGCCCTTATGCTGCTACAGCCAAAGGAAAGAGCATGATCTAGCTCATCTTCTCCTCATGTACAGCCTCAGGTGATGACAAGGATGACAGGTTGGGTTTGAGCTCTTTCCCTGATTTCCATTCTTTACAAAGAATAATAATATTTCTTGGACCCACTTTTTCTTTGACTTGTCTACACAAGTATGAAGCCTCCCAGAGGTCTCCATGTACTATAGTTATATAAATAATGTAGTTTCTGAATCGGACTTGCCCTGGAGGGGAGCAGTCAATAACCCCAGCAATGGATGCTTGTCATTTTTATTCAGAATGAAACCTTACAGGGATTCCTTGGAAAGCTGTACATTCACAATTCTATTTACTATGTTCACTAGAAAATGCTGCTCCAAGCATTGTGGCTACAGTTCTAGGCGCATCAGCTACATCATATTTGTTCAGAGGAGTCTTGAAAAAAATATGGAACTTGAAATATGCTTAGCTTGCTCCACTGTTCATATTCCCACTAGGAATGTGTGGTGCTTTGATTTTGTTTTTGTTTTGTACCCTAGAGACTTCACATGTGTGAATATCTACTATTTGTTTGTTTACCTAATAATAGAAAGAGGCCCTAAAAATTCACATGATGAGAGGATATGAATACAACTTCCTGCTTTCAGAAGATATGGAAAATATTGGCTACTATTTTTCATTATTATGACTAGGAGGCGTGAGGAGATTTTGAATCTATTTGGCATATATTTCCATTTTTTCCCACTTTTTTTTGCAATACACTCTTTTTTAAATGAAAAATAAAAAACAAAAAAACGCTCAAAATACCTCCTTGGCCTCAAGGGAGAGCATCCGCTTCTGGAGTTTAAACTCACAGAGTCTAAATTTTCCCCTTCGTCACGTCTCTTCACCTGCCACAGGTGTTTCTAATTCCTTCTAGTAATATAAGTAACAGCACCAACCCAGTATGTTTTGGTCTATTAAGCTAGAGCAAAAATGCAGCTTAAAATCAATCATTCAAGTATGAGATCACTCGAGGCTGGGACTTTAGTATTTCTGGGCAGTAAACTGAGATCTGTTAGACGACTTTCTCCTCTTCCGTCTTGGAGAACCAGCACCTTTCAATAATCGTGTTTTGACTGGGAAGGATGGAGGTAGAAATCCTCCGACCGTGTTCCCTCAGATGAGTCTAGCTCCCCTTTCCCTGGCTTCCCGTAGGCACTGCAAGAGATTTGAGAGGGCAAAAGCCCCATTTTCTGTGTGTTGTGTGAAGGCCATATTAGGGCTGACCAGTGATACCAGCATGGGGGTCATACTTTGGTGTCCATCTGTCCCAACTCTAATGTTGACCCTCTCAGGGCTGTGAGTTGCTTTAAGGCAAGGCCTTAACTTTCAGAAATGTTGTATGCCCATAAATCCAGTGGGAGCTGTCTGGGATGCTCCCTCCGGCAAACTGAACACATAGGGTCGCCAAAGATGGTGTCCTCTTGGATGCGGCGTAGGAGGTATTTCCAACTTCTTGGCCTGGTTGTGGGGTCTGGCTTGGGGTCTTGCTCCACTGTTCACTGTGGGGTCTTAGCTCTCACGAAGTGCAAAGCCCTGAAATTCTGCTATTAAAAAAAAAAAAAAAAAAAAAGAGACTTTTCAGGAGATACTGGTCCCAGGGCAAAACATATAAATGTCTATAAATCACTGAGTTGGCCACACGAGGCAATGAGGTACTGTGTGGGTCCACAACGAACCGCGTCGATGTTGGCGGGCGGCCCTTGAGCGAACACCCACCCAGGACACCGTGCAGCCGTCCCTGCCGGAGCGCCCACTCCCGCGCTGTCCTCCTGAGAGCCGGGGCTAAGGAAAGCCTCCAGGTCCCGCGCTCTGCACCGCTGTCCCCTCCACGAGCGGGGCTGCGGGCGAACGCTCCCGGCGGCCGCGAGCAGGTCTCCCGGCCGCCGCCGGCCGCCGGCGCCGCAGCAGAGAACCTCACATAACCCTGGCGAGGGAAACACCAGCGCTCTCCCCTCGCAGCATTTGTTTTCAGTCGCTAATCCCGGAAACACACGTCCTCTCTATTTACCCCGAGAAAGAATGAATAATAACCGCGCTCCTCCTCGGCCCGCTCCCTCCGCGCTGCCCCTCTCCGCGCTCCCGCCCCCGGCTCGCCAGTAAAGTGGAAACCCCCGGGCCGCAGACGTGACGGGGCTGCGAGAGCGCTTAAGCGGCGCGCTGCGAGTCGCGGCCATTTACTATGTGCGATTGTTTCTGCGAGACCTAATAATTCTGCCATTGTTATTGTAACACGGCGCACTAATACAAATGAGCTTGTAAATAGGGGTCCAACTAAAATAAAACCATTATAATCACAGCCCAGGCTGTAAATCAGGGACCAGTGTGCGCTCTGCTGTGGTTTGACCCAGAGCCAGGCAATAGTCAAATAATCAAACTGCAGATGTCGGGACGGCAAAATCTGCTTAAACTTAAACGGTGGCAAAAGTCCAAGCAAGGCGGGGGGCGGGGGGGCGAGGAGAGCTTTCTGCACAGCGTAGGGGTTTCCCCCCACCCTTCTCCCTGTTAACTGGGCCCATAAAGCCAGCAGACGCGTTCCCGACAGCAGCGCGGCTCCTGGCGGCTCCCGCGCGCGGGCACCGTCGCGCTGGCGCGGGAGCCGCGCTCGCCGCTG
>JAWLRI010000401.1:4072851-4135350 GCA_034781795.1 Crypturellus tataupa
AGCGGTGGCCGGGAGCCACCTCGGTGGCCACTACAGCCATGTGGCTCCTCCAGCCACGCGGTGCCTTCCCGGGGCAGCAGCAGGGAGGTCCCTCGCTGCATTAAACGGGGCTACCCCAGACCTGGTCACTGACCAGCTGACAATGTGGCCTCCTCTGCCTTCCAGAAGCTTCCCGCTGCGCCCTGCTCCCGCCTGCCTCCGTTTCACACTCCATTTTCTCCTCATGCGGCCCAGCGTGGCGGCCACGTGTCCACCACCATCCTGGGTCAGCACATGGGGCACCGGAGGAGCTGTGGGGCACACAGCAGGCCCCTGCCCCAGGCAAAAGCTTCCCTGGAGCCCTCGCGGGCGGCCCTGGGACGCACTGCAGGGCACCGGCACAGCCGTGCAGGCAGGGTCTGCTGCACTAGCAGATAAATACAGTGACTTATGTTCGTTTGGAGGATACGGGAACCTTGGCGGGCGCCCTGTGTTGGAAATGATGCTAGAAGCTTCTTTAGGAAAAGTATGGAGTCATCTGTTCCTCTTACAGACCAAGGAATACAAATGGGATGGGTCCTGTCTCTTACCACTTGTCACACGTGGTTGCAAAAATCTCCTTAGTTTAACTTCTAGCTACCATGAGGATCTTTTTTTTTTTTTTTTCTTTAAATGCAATATTTAAACAACTGCCAGGCAACATGTCATGAGGGCAATCAATCACCCAAGCAGATGCCATGTGAATACTTTCCCTAAGCAAGCAGCTCAAGAAAACACTGCAGGAATAAAGCAAGGATGTCTCTGGGGGAAAATCAGTAGAGCAGTCTTGCCAGGCTTGGATGGAGGCTGGACACAGGACGAGCCAGCCGTCCTCCAGAAGGTTCCTCCTCGCTGTGGCACTCACACGGCAGCTGCCAATATTGATGCTATTTCCCTAACATCTTGTGACTGAATTCCAGTAGCAGGACCATTTGCCCTTCCTGCTCGGGAAATATTTGTTGTTAAAATGGCTCCGAGGCAACACAAACCAATGATGTTCCAGCCCAAAACTGCAAGGACCACAAGAGGGGATTTGGGTTATGACAAAACAAACTCATTTGTTCACTTGAAACCCTTTCCCTAGACTTGTGTTGAGTTTGGAAGAACATCTTCCTTTTCATTTCTGTTTTCATCCTTGATTCTTTTTAAAGGACAGTGAATCTCTTGGAGGCAGAGAGCTATCCGTGCCCGAATGTGTCTTCCAGAGGGAATGTGATGTTAGCAGCAGAAACATGCAGCAGTGCGAATACGCCTTGCAAAATTAATACCTTAACATGCACCTCCTTTCTGCTGGATCCAAATTTCCATGCTCTTTCCTGCTCTTATTTTCGGTCAGGCGCACCATTTTAAAAAGCGCTATTCTTGTTCACCGCATACTTACAGTAAGCAGTGGCTCAGAGGAAGCTTGCAGAGAAAGTCCGGTTTCCTCTGCTGCATTCCTAGGGCCCTCGCCGAGAGGAATTGTTCTCGTGCGTGAATCAGCGCCGGCTTCCTCTGCTTGTCAGGAAAGCAGCGCAGCCTCGCACTGCTGATAGCCGCCACCCTGCACCGGCTGGGGTTGACACTGCTGCTGCTGCTCGGCTTCACAGTGCACGCGGCCACGAGATTAAAGTCAATCTGGAGGCTGTTGCGAACAGTAAGCATTAAATAAACTGCAACATCATAGCATAATTCCTCATGAATGATTAGATCATCCTGCTGGGAGTGCTACCATTTTACATAAGGCAAATGTCACGGGGTGCCTCGTAAATTCAGCATAGAAGTACTAAACATATTAGGTCTGGTTCACTGCTGTCTAAATGCAGTTTATCCTCGTATGAGGCAGAGGAGTTGCCCTGGCGTGATTGTGCAGTGATACACTGGTTCCGTTCTCTTTTTACAGGGTCAGCATGTTTCCACCAACTTTAGTAAGACCAGCACTAAGTAGATTCACAGTTGCTCCATTCCAGCTATGTTAAATGTCACTTGTGGTAGATCATGCGGGGGAGCCAGTCCCTGTGAAAAAATATAGACTGGTATTTCTGGCTTAGAAATTGCGTCTCTAATAGTGAAGGTCTAGACTGCAAAGAGCAATGTGCTCTGGAGCTGGGCTGACAAAATCAAATTAGCTGATTTAGGTTTAAAAAAAAAAAGCAAACTCAAGGCAACTTGGCTTTTGACACAGGCTAGCTGCCCAAGTGCAAGTCTACCACGGAGCTCATGTTGAACTGGAGTTACTTACATGATTCAAAACCCAGATTGTCTTGAATTTGCTGGCATTTTAACCTGTGCAATCCTGTCAGACACATTGAACTTTCCTGGGAAAGAGGAAGGTAACTATAAGACCATTTTGGTCCAAATATAATGACATTCCCTTCATGTTTCAGATTTCCTGTGAGAAGAGTGAGTTTTCCTTCACCTACAGTTTGTCTAGTTGGGAATGTGTGTTGCCCTTCCAAAATACTGTTGGAAGAAGCTTTAAAATCACATGCTATTGACAACTGCACTGACATTTGAGCATAATATGACCTCTGAATCTCTCTGGTCCATTAGTTTCTCAGTGAAGGACATGGTACATGTTGTCCAGGTATTTTTAGTGAGATCTGCTAATTCACTTGGGAAACTATTCTGTAGTCTGTTAGGTCTCATTATTAGCATTTTAACCAGTTTAAATTTTGCTTTACCAGACTTCATCTTAAACTACCTCTCTCTTTGGTGTATTTTGCATCTTTCAAATATTTGTAGACAGTTATCATATACCCTTTTTAGCTGTCTGGCAGCCAAGTTAAACATAATTAGGTCTTTTTAATCTTCCTCTGTAAATCCAGTTTGCATTCTTGAGATCCAGCCCACTTCTTCTATTTAAGTATCTTTTTGGAATGATGAAGCTACATAGTTTGTGGTTGCTTTTCACATGCCCTCACTGGTACCAATAGGAAGAGACATCAAAAAGTCAAGTAGATCAAGGATGGTTTCTATTCTAGGCAATTTTTCTGCTCTTCATAATATGAACTTACCTTTGCTGTCAAATAACTTAGATTTTCCTTTGAATATGTAAAGCAATGTAAATGTGCTCAAACCTGTACAATATTCTAAAACTTAGTTGCTGCAGGAATTTAATTAGGAGTTTTTAATGCGTTTTATAGGTATATTGCATAATAGTAGAAAACGGGGAAGTTTCATTTAGCTATCATGAAAATTCACTGGAATTCACTGGATGGAGAAAGAATACATTTCTTCAAACAGGAGCTCCACAAACAATTCAGAAAACATTACCAGGACTGGTTTTTGTTTGACGTGAGTCGAAGCAAGCACTCATTTGTCCCAGTACTCACACCTTGGCCTTGTTAAGCATTGGCTATGTGGCTCCCAAGCCATAATTTTAGATCTGTGTAAATGAAAGGGAAATATTACCCAGCGCATGCACCCCTAGGAGTAGAACAAAGCTTAACCAGAAAATGTTTTGCGTAGGCATTGACTCTGGTTGCAAGTAACTTCTATTTGCTTACTTAGACATTATTTAGTATATAGTCAGATTTTTGTGGAGGAAGAGGCAGGGGTTAAGTGGACCCAGTAGATATGCTTTGAGCATTCATATTCTCCAGCCATTTTAAAATTTTGCTTTGCGATCAAAAGACTTTAGGAGCTTAATAAGATTCTATTTCAGACATGTTCCAGAGGGACCTTATTGAAATGCTAAAGAAATATGTTACCTTATAGAGATTTTAAAAGATGGGCAAATTTCAGGACTTTGGCTGCTTAGTTCTCAAGGTCATCCTAAAAATCTCAGTTTCATGTATTAGTAATACCTGACTAGCACAATTTTCCAAGGAATGCAATTGATTTTTTGCCCTTTGGAACTCTTGTACCAAGGCTGCCTGTTATTTTCTAAGTGATAAGCTGTAATTTATACAGATGCAAGTCATTCCTGGTAAAACTCTATAACTTGTTTAATGAAAAGGGCAGATTAGAAGCTAATCCTTTGTTTGTCCTTAAGCATATTCTACCAGCTCCTTCCCTCACTGTGTACAGATTCATAGGTTTTCACTTTGTCCTGCTCGAATACCATAGCTGTGGTGAAAAATGCAAAGGAGAATCTGACTCGTCAAATTGCCCTCAGGAAAAGTAGCAAATGAAGCAGGAAAATCCCTACTGCAAGAAAATCCCCTGAAGCAAGATAGAAGCATGCCCAAGTAGAGGCCTCCTTTTAATATCCTTCCTGAGGGCAAAGTCTTTGTTCTTGAGGCATCTTATTTACAGGCTCCCAGGCCTCCTGTAAATACAGCTGCAGAGTTAGTGATCAGTTGTGGTTGCTTGAAGATTTTTGAAAATTTGGAATTTAGACTAAATGTTTTCAGTACAATTTTAGGAGAAGCGGAAAAATCTCTCCATTTTCCAAACTATATGGATTTCACAGCTCTTTCAATGAGAATGTAGAAAAAAATATAATGTTGATCCCTTTTATGTGTAAATTCACCGTCAGAAACAGCACATTGAGTTACTTGGAAAGAGCTCTTGCAAAATGTGCAGATGTGGGGCAGTCGGGTGATTTTTGTCTGACACTTCATTCCTTTCCAGCCAGCTACCACAGTTGCTCTGTCTCTACTCAGAATCAGCTGGACAGCAACTGTGCTATGCAGATTTCCAGGTTTCTTCGGTTTAGCTCACGATGAGTTCATAAGGAGTACGCGTGTGGAAAAGTTAAGAGAAAAGATCAAAGCCCAAGCAAATGAAAATCCAAAGAGAGGGACCTGCTCTTGTTATTGTAATATCTCAAAATGCCCTCAGTAGCAGTTTTCATACACTGACAGAAGCAAGATTCTAGCTGAGTATCAGTTATTTTTTGATGATGCTTCATCTTATAAGATGTGCCCAATGCCGTTCCCTGGAGTCATGAAGAAAGTGGCACAAAAACCTCAACACTGTCATGGGAAGTCTGGAGTGAGTAATCATGACAGCAGCCAGGGTTGTGCTCAGCTAAGGACCATTATATAAATGTGCACAAAAATTGCATGGCTGTGCACACGTCCAGGCGCCCCCTGCAAGGGGGGCACGTGACTGCAATATGCTCCACACAGGCAGCAATAATCAAAAAAATAGAGAGGGTGAGCAGAACATGGGCCCTAACTTGCTTAGTTCACCTTTTAAAAAAAGGTAACTTTTTACCTATTTTTATGAATAGGAAGAAAGCTGGACCTGTGGCTGGGAACAGACACTTGACTAAAAGAAATGCATCTGGAGGAAGGAAAACTGGCCTTTAAAAATCTATTCTAGCCCATGGATAGGAAGCCGCTGTCTTGGCAGGTTATTACAAGGCTAAGGCATCCTGGCATGACTCTCTCTTCCTGCTGTGCTTCTCAGGAAAACGGATAGCCTTCATTTGGCCAAATGGGGATTCCCAGCACAGAAACAAGCTACTTTGGCCCCTCCAACCCATCCTTCTTTTCAGTATTTGGCTTTCTGCTTTGGAAGGGGATTGCTTATCCCAGCAAAAGGGATAAAAGTAGCCAGATGGTACCAGGGGAAGCTGGTGAAAAAGGATGGATCTGATGTCCAGCTAAGATTCAGACTCTGCTGGTGACTGTGCAAACTCATGAATTGGCTTATCTTCGGAAGGGATTAGACCAGAAGTAACTGAAGAAAATGTGTAGCCTTGGGTCCCTTGCTGTCACTTAACAAGGGGGGAGATACAAAGAGAAAAACTTAGTGGAGG
Source organism: Crypturellus tataupa (assembly GCA_034781795.1). NCBI lineage: Eukaryota > Metazoa > Chordata > Aves > Tinamiformes > Tinamidae > Crypturellus > Crypturellus tataupa. Next base: position 4,078,562 of record JAWLRI010000401.1, read on the forward strand.
AGGAGAAGGAGGAGAAGGAGCCCCCGGTGGAGATCCCAGAAGTCATTCAGCTCAGCAGGCAACGAAGGAGGGACAAGGTGGGGACCTGGGAGGCTTCCTGGGTGCTCCGACTTCTCGAGGGGAGGAAGTCTGGCCGAGGCAGCGCAAGCTTCTGCTGCTGGGTTGGGATGTCCGCCTGTGCCGTGCCGCATGGTCCATGGCGTGACGAGGAACATCTCCAGGTGGTAAGGCACTCCTGGCATAGCCATTTCATTCGAGCTTTGACTTGGACTCTTCTTTCCTTAGAAATCTGTTTACTTGACTTTGGCACTTAAGAAGAGATCAAACAGGTTAAAAGTCAGCTTTACTATTTCTGATAGTTTCTAAGAAGTTTAAGCCATGGCCTAAGGAGATTACCTTTGCCATTTGAAAGAGAGAAAGAAAAAGAGGATTTTTAATGGGTTACAAAATAAAACCCATCATGACCATGGATATTCTCAAACAACCTCCCTGTCCTTGTCTCCATCACAAAACTTGTTGATTGGATTATTTCTGAATTCATATAAGAAAATATCAGGGCTGCCATTTTAATCTGTCAAAGTGCTCACTCTGTATAGAGTATGTGTATCCCATCCGAAACTGAAGTTTTCTTCTGGGGCAGGGGCACAGAATCCTCTTTTGCAGGGATATATGCAGGAAAAAAAAATCCCTGGGGGTTTTGTCAGTTACTTGAACAAGAACAGAGCTAGGATTATGCCGCATGTTTTTGAAAATCTCAGCTTTGATTTGTTAATGACTATTTGTATGATGGACTACTGCAAGCCATTTATCCACAGAAATAAATACTCTAAATAGAACAAAACAGGACACAGCCAGGCAAGCTGTGGTTTGTACCAAAGCTTCAGATTTTCTGAAAGACAGATATATAATATTTCTCTCTTTTTTTCCCCTAGAAAACCACTACTAAAGAGTTTTTTTGCCAGCCTCTTTGAGTTCTTGTCAAAAAATAACACTGAAAACTGACCTTTGGGGGATTTTCCTGGATAGCATTTCATGCTCAGGTAGAAAGTCATAGCCTTGAGTCAGCAAGGAGCAAACAGGGCTACCTTTAAACATGTGAAAGTGATTTATAGGAGTAATTTACCGAATCAGGCCTCATATGAGGGAGATAAGGGGGAAGATTTCATAAATAGGAAATCCTGGCAGAGTTATGTTTGGAATGTCACATGTGCCCCCCATCACCACTACCTCTTTAAAGAATGTATTAGTTATAGCAAAACTCCTCTGTATAAAAGTGGTGGTGCTTTGCTGGAAGGTAGACCGTGGATTCCGAACAAAGCCTCCAGATATCAACACCGAAGAGACTGCTGGAAATCTTTCCTATCTTAGTAGCAAATCAGACTCATGATTTTCTCGGCTGACAAACACCAGTGAAAGAAACAACCTCCAAGAGGTGCAAAGGACTATGAGTGCCTGCTTTTTTAATGGGAACCACTCTGTCTCTAAAAGGCTAACCTTGTTAAGGTGTCTCAAGCAGGACATTCAGGAATTATGGTACCTAAAACCACTAGACATTTTATAAAACCCTAGCCTGAACCTATATGAATTAGTCCCACACAAGAATAGATCTCGTTAACAAAAACGTGTCTGTTCTGCTGAAAGACAATATCTGTAATCACTGGTAAGAGGACCACATTTGGTTATTTTTTGTAATTCCTCCCCACCCCTCGAAGCAAGCTGAGATGACCTTCTAACAATAGTTTATTTCTTCTGGGCTTGATCTGAACAAAGCCTTTCTATTCACTTGCATGTGAAAGAGAGTGTGGATATTTTTGTGGTGAAAGATCAAATCTCTCTTTTGAACTTTGCAGTGGAGAGGCTAATTGTAGCATCTCTGAGGGTTTTGCTGGCCTTTCAGAGAGCAGCCAACCAAATGTTTGTTTACCAGGAGCAAGGAGTCTATATATCAGAACAGTTGCCCAAATTAATCTAGAGTCTTTTGTTGCTGCCTCAATGTCAGATGAGCAGAATGCACTTCCCAGCAGAGCACTGTTTAGTTGGTGTGACTTCACGGCATTTCTTTTCATAGGAACAATTGATCACAAGGGATTTTCTCCTACCTGTGCACTGCTCAGCACAGGTGTGGAAAATCTGTGACTGGTCACAGACGTCATGTATTTTGTTTTTCATTCCTCAGTCTGAAGTGAGCATCTTGGTCCAGACTAGAGGATCTTGCTTCAGGTTTTGACCAGTGCTTCTCCAAGAGAAGTGGCTCAGGGAGAGGATGCCTGAAAACCAGAGCAAGGAGATGCTGTCCCAGGCAGTGCCAGCTTCGCAAAAAGGCAAGTGAGATGATAACTTGGTGGTGGAATGAGTGCAGTTTTAATTAAGGTTTAGTGATTGTGCTGATACAAATGGCTTTTCTGTTGTTGGAAGCAATCTGGTTCTTTCACAACACCTGCATTTTTTGCAGGAGTTCTAGGAGTGGTCCCTGTAGCAAGGGGGAGAGTGTGCTTATGTCAAAGAGAAAAAGAGGCAAATCTTCCTTTCTTTGCACAACAGAACTTTGACAAAGGAGGTCCCTGAGAGCCCTATTCAAGCATGTTGTGGGCCCTGATCCCCGTCTCATGCTGCAGTTGTCTTTGTACCATGGCTCAAAGAGCTGCACCTCTGGCTGTTATCAAGCAGGATCCTGCCCTACACGCAGTTTTGTAGTTCTGTGGCAATAGCCACAATGTGCAAACTTGCAGGTATTTCTATGAGCATACCTAACCACCTTTATTTGCTGTAGGAGAGTGAATCTGCTCTGACTTTAGAATGGAAGACAGAAAACAAAATTATTTATGCACATACCTCAGCTGCAAGAAAAGACGGTCCATTTATTCTTCATTGAGATAAAATGTTGCCTCCGTTCTTCCTCATTTTTTGTAGTTGTCGATAGTCCAGTTGTTTCTATAAGCCATACTACTGAATGTCAGTATATTGTAAGGAGAGGTACCTAAGTATGCTAGATCTGAGCTTTAATTTCGTACTTTTCAGAAAATAGCATTTTTGGTCTGATGAAAAAGGACTACAACAACAAGCCTGGACATTGCAGTCAGCCCAGGTGACAATGTTCATGCAGTAGCTGAGCTGTTTGTATCCCATCTACTAATGCCAAGGGGGGCCAAGTTCCGTGTCCATCGAGGCATAGATTGATCTATACACCATTGCCTCTGATGGTTGCACCCTACTGGGATACTGTGGGTTAAAATCACATCAGAAACTTGATCAAAGGCACCATTTCAGCTCCTTTGGGAGTCAGCAGATTAATGAAACTATAACAAAAGTTTGGGACTGCTGGAAACTTTGCAAGCATTTCATCTGCAGGCCGAGATACTGGCCAGTTTTCTGTCCTCTGAGCAGTCCTCTGAGCCATTCAATCTCACTAAATCAAAAACATCCAGTAAGGGATGGAAATCCAGTAATGATTAATCCCATTTCATATGAAGAATTGTGTAATTCTCCCAAATCTTGGAAGCAAGGACAACATAAGCACCAAGTGACTGTAGCTCCAGCTGAAGGTATGGGGAGCAAAAAGTGGTCATCTAACATCGCGTTGAGGCATCTCAAACTGGCTTCCCAGAATGAGACATTTAGAAAACAGCTTTTGAAATCTGGAACCTTTCATACAAGAAATGATCAGTGGTTAGGACTTGAAGCTATTCCCATTGAATCTAATCAGAGTATCATAGTGATAAAAACTGTGATCTTTTTAAGGCTAGATGTTCCTCTTAGTTGAGTGAGCATCACTTTGCACTATTTGGGGGGAATCTGCTTCTTGGGGCCTAACTATTGGGGTCATTCTGTGGTTCTGTAACTACTCTGGGGGCTCTGAGGACCGGAGCTGAATGCTCCTTGTGGTCCTGGGTTATGCAGGCACTTATCAACCCTCCCTTTGCAGGCTGCAGATCGCTCATCTGAGGAAAACTTCTAATTAAACTGTCAGGCTCTGGGCCGTGCAGCTGAGGAGAACAACAGATCTTGGAGAAACATATAAGGAAGTATTTTTGATAAATCCCGGTGCAGCCGGAATGATGACATGCACTCTAGCTCTAGCAATCTCACTTGGCAGGCAGTTAAGGCTTTATATGTAAATATAAACATATATTTACATACTTCCTAGCATCTGTTTTGAATTTATTTTCTCTTTGGTTCTATTTAAAGTATGTCTTGTCCTATTATCTCCAAGGCTGAATGTTGGAGGGGTCTGTTAATAAACTGTATCACTGTAGAACAACAATACAAACTCTCCCTCCTATTTTGCTTTTCAGCCAGGTCTACAGCTGCTCCTTGCTTATTCTTTGCTAAGCACAACAGTATCTTCCCAATGCATGAAAGGAGCACAGCTTTTAAGTAAGTGGATTCCTGCTGGGTACTGTATTATCTCATCACAATTTCTACTGATTTATATTCAGCTGGTCTAGCCCATTTGTCCTGGGAGCCCAGCTTTTCCATTGCTGCTTCACATGCTGTCTTTTTCACAAAGCAATCTGCTGTTAGCTCAAGGTCTCGTTTGCTGTTTCCCTCCTCTAAGTCAACCTCAAGGAATAAAAATGATCTATTAAAGAGCATTAGAGCTGGAGCCATCGCACAGAACAGGACTGTGCCTTAGGCCAGTGATCTGAGTAGCCTTCAGCACAGGGTTAACCCCAAAGCCGTGGTGAGCAAAACATGTAATGAGTGAGATTCGGTGCACCATACTGACCGGGGTTATGCCTGTGATGTGAAACTAAACAGACTGCAAACAAGACTTGACCTGAGAGGGAGAGAGAAAGAGTGATTATTGGTGTGAAATAGATATGATAAGATGAAGGGCGGAAAAAAGAAAAAGAAAAATGCATGCTCGCCGATGCCAACATTACAGCATAGACTCTCACAGCAAAAATTGGAGCTCTGGATGCCCTTCTTGAGAAAGCCCAGGCCTCATGCAGAAGTGCTCAGCACCTAAATCCTTTCTGGTGACCTCGTGGTAGTGCTGCCTGCCTGCACAAGAGGTGCTTAGGTGATACCCTGAGCAGCAAGGCTACCTATGGCCAACAGCCACAGCTGTTTTTTTTTTTTTTTTTTTCTTCTATGACTTTGCCCATCCAATCCCTTTGTGAAGCTGGGCTTAGCACACTTCTCAGTGGGAGTCCTAAGACCAGCAGATAGGCCAGGCATGAGGAGGAGACTTCCCGTATTGCATAAAATTGCCTTTTAAAATATTTTTTTCCCAAAACCTGAAGCATCTGTGCAAATATGTATCATGGCCTTAAAAGCAGAGTTCTGCACGGCCAGATGATCAAAGGTTTTTCTGCACTGATGAAATTCCAGGGAATCTGAGGTGGGGGGGAAGGGCTAGAGATAGATAGCCAGAAACAAAATGCTCAGATGATCTATCCAACAAAGTTGTTTCTCCAGCCAAATTATTCAGTGTTTCATGAGAAAGATGACTTGGTTTGGCAAGGAAAAAGAGACAGTTCCACCAGACAACAATACTAATAAAAAAAAGCCCTAGCTGAATACTAAATATCATTATTCCGGGGGAAATATGACTTGTTCTCTCCTGTGGTAGAACTTTGGGTTGAAGCCCTAAAACAGCTACCCTGGGATAAGTACCAGAGAGCCTGGGCTCATGCTGGCCTACACTGAATTTTCTATTGGCTCAGTAAATGCATTTTATGCAGTTTTGTCTCCAGAAGCATCTCATTAAAATGAGATGTAAATCACCAAGATAAATGCTTGACTAAATGGATAAGCTTCTCATGCACACTAGAATTACACTGGAATTGAATTTCTCCCTTCACTGGGCAGGTTATGACTTACCCTGTAGCTATAATTCACATTCTGGTCTTGCAAAGTTTATTATTATACCTTCTTATGGACTCGCTAGCAAATGTGTCTGTAAATATGTTTATCATGTAATACCCCAAAATGCCATTACCTTCACCTTAATATCACTGTCCATGAAGTCTCTAGTAGAGACCAGGCTGACCTGTGAGAAGAGATACAAATCAAATATAAATGAGAATTTCTGTGTCTGAAAAAAGTGCTGTCTTAGTTTGCTCTGAGTTTTGTTCCCCTTGCCAGCAGTACAGGGTGGCTGTGTACTGCTCCCTAAAGGCTGCGACAGCTCCAGAGAGAGCTGCCCCTCACTGTCCTGGCGCAAATCCTCTCCCCTGGCACGAGCAGTTTGGGGTTGGAGGCTCTAGGGAGAACATCAGGCTGTCCTGCAAGTTCCCGTGTTGGCCTCTAAGAAGTGCTCTATGGCCATATGGCAGCATCGCTCACTCACCATAGAATAATTTCTGCCATTATTCTGGCAAATTATGTGAGACACATAATTTTTGAGAATCAGCATTTGCCTTCGCCAACTTTTCAAGGTAAAGAAGAGTTATGAAGGACCGAGGGTGTTTGTGGCTGCAGTGAGAACATACTCCTGCTTGGTCACTGTATTCAAAGCTCCCCAGACTCCTCCCTTGCTTCTTTGCTCCCGTCTTGCCCAACAAGTACAATTTGGGTGATTTCCCAAGAAATGCTGGAATCCCTATGGAACAGGCATAAAGGAACACCAGGCCTGGTTGCTTTGAGTAGGGCTTAGTGCCCTGCCTTCATTTCCTTTACTAAACAGGAAAATTAGACTCTGACTTTCCACCACCGCCCAGAGCTGCGTGCCCGCGCAGAGGGATAAACATGCACAGGATTACAGCTCAGGGCTTCCCAAACATGTGCACTCTATCCAGTCATCCAGGATTTTCTTTATAAAACTCACTCTTTTTAAAATAACCCAGAATGAATCGTTTGCCCTCACTTTCCTTCTTTCCTGGTATGTGTTAAAAAAAAAGAAAAAAAGTTTCCTAATTGCTATTGCAGAAGAGACTTGATTTACATTTTCCACCATGCAGCACCCACACAGTTAGACCTTGCTCACCTCAGGGACGAGAACACACGTGCTGACTTTCTGAGGCTATTAGCACCCAGCAGCTAATCCTTCCCTTTGCAGTATAGTAACGGCTGTTTGCCTTTCTGCATCATTTGCTTCTTCCCTCTATTCCCAGGGGTGGTTAAGTGCTGATACTAAATAAATATAGCGCCTACAGCTATGGTTCCTTGCTTTAAAAAGCCCAAAAGATGGAATAGAATTAGAAAAAAAAAAATGAAAGCCTATTTTGCAGGGTTTCCAAACCTTGCATCCTAATCCAAACCTCCTGCAATTTAGAAAGCAGAAGAAATACCACACCACAGGTGTCCTGGCTGCCCAAGTCAAGGGTGAAGTTGAATGGTGCCTTGCTCAGAAACAGGCCAAGGCCAGCGCCAACAGTTCCCTGTATTCAAACAGGTTTCTAGCACAAACTGCAGGTCTAACACACAGTTATCCTTCTGATGCCCATCCATTTTCCAAGAAAAGCCATCTAAAGCCTTCTGGTTATCAAGGGCGCTCCAAAATAGGAGCACTGGCTCCTTTTTGCCTCCCATTATCTGATTATTCTGGTTGCTAAAAAACCTCCGATTTAAACCATGCCGCATCTGAGACGGCCCCTAGTCCTTTGCCCAAATGACCTCTCCATTACACCAAAAGGAACATTAAAATTGGACATAAATTGTCCTTCCTCTCAGCAGAGAGAGGAAAAGGCTGTAGCAGCAGCCTTAGGGCTACGAATGAGCTGTGTGTGCTGTGACCATTTGCCAGGCAGATGGCAAATCTCTGTCCCACCTTCAGCACACCTGGCCCACAGATCTCATTAACTTCCCAGACAGAAACCCCAGTCAGCTGTTTTTTTCCATGAAACATTCACATAGCTACAAGCTTTGGTGGTTTCGCAGTGCCAGATCGCTCATAGCACAGGAGGCTCCGTGGCCACCCACATTATATTCAAATGCACAAAGGAGCCAAGAACTTTTGCATAAACAACTGTGCAATTTGCTGAGATGCTGCTGTATTTCTGCATGACAAGTTCATTACTGTTGGGGCTGAGCTTATGCTGATGTGCAGAGAAAAAGGAAAGAGAGAGAGTCTTCACAGTTACATTAATTTTGTTTTATTTAATAAAAAACAGTATCAGATTAAAAATACAAACACTTTGGGTGATTATCCAGCGTTTTCCCCTGTGTGCCTTGAAGAGCTCAAACCAACCAAGGATTGGGAAAAAAACAAAACAAAACAAAAATAACACCAATTTTGGCCGGAGCTGTAAAATAATGTTGCACCAATTAAATTACACCAAATATATTATTATACCTTTGAAATGGCTTTCAGACCAATAAATAAAAGAGACAAATTCAAATAAAAAAGTCAACTTTGTATTACAAAAAAATTAAATAAAAATCACAACACTAATAATAACAATGTGCAGTCAAGTTTTTTTTTTTTTTCTCTTCTTCTAGGAATGATAACATGCCGGTAAACATGTAACATGCCAGTAACATGCCAGTAAATCCCTACGTAACATTTCCAGTTTGGCAGCAAGCAGTTCACTCACTCATTCACATTTGAACACAAGGAGCAGGCCTGGGCAAAAGCCTAGGTAGGTACGAGCCTTCAGAGTGTTTCCCAGTTCCCTGCAACGGCCAGTTGAGTTCCCTTCATCTTCAAACCTATAAAATCCACTCAAGGTTTAACCCCAGATCTGCAAGGAAGGTGTCAGATCAGTGTAAACCAGAAACTGTGTCAAGTTGTTTGAAACGCAGCTCAGCAAACTTAACTGAATACACTGCAAAACAAGGTATTGGTTTCAGGTGGGCTAAAAGAGCATGTAAAGGCCCTGTGAGAAGACAGGACACGAGAGTATCACAGAAAGGTGAACATCAGCAGAGAAATGACCTAAGCTGCCCTTCCTGAGCAAATGAACAGTGAGCCGGGTTTCACTTGCCTGCCTGAGTGCGCATCCCTCATGGACTTCATGGATACTGATGCCACCTACTCCAGGGCCAAATTTGGTCCAGTGTAATGAGGAAAGGCTCTCTGTAGAGTCAGATGAGGAGGAAACTACAGTTCGTTCATCTTTACACTGGACTTTCCAGTCAATTTTCAGGAGCAACTGGCATACTGAGGTACCATGATACACCGAATAAGAAACCTGCAAGTTGGGAAACGAGAAGTGAAAGCGCTCCCTGCCCCAGCTTTCAGTCATTTATGAGTTATTCTTGATTCTCCAAGAATTCCCAATGGAATTCAATTCCCATTCCTCACGATCTCCAGGATTTTGGACACAGTGCGCCAAATTCTGCTTTTGGTTGTAGTCACCAGGTTGGAGTGAGAACCGAGTTTGCCGCATGCTCCTTAGTTCCAGGTGTGTGTGCACACACCTGCTTCAGAGCTGCCGGGCACTGCCTTTCATCCGCAGCAGTGCACCTCCAAGAAAGCCAAGGGCTGTGTGCTTGGTAAATGAGACTGAAACGGGCCTTGAGATTCCAGTTTGCCCAGGCCTGTCAAGCGCACAGTGCCTCTCTAACACAGGCTTACATTCAGGTAATCCAGTAGACCCATGTGGTACCTTTATGGGAGTTGAAGCCTTGAGTCTAGATACTGATATGTCTCAGAATGCACATACACAAACACATATCCTTCTCTCTCTTTTTTCCAAATCGATATTATCGCATATGCAGTACCAACTACACTGTAAATAGAGGCCTGCATTTTTACACTAACCCTGTAATCAAATCTACCATTATCATTTCATGTTTCAGTCCTTTCTGCTCCAGTACTACCTACCTAGATACAACCTCACCTGGAGAAAGGCACATTCCCACCAACTTTCTGACCTCTATCCACTTCCTACATGCTACAACCTTTTCCTTAGCTAACTTTCTGATAGTAAACTACCTGTCACCTTCAAACACTACAAACTAATAGCAACGTGGCACCATTTGCTGACAGTGACTGAACTCTAGATTGCAAGATAAGTTTAACCCTTGAGACAGTTTGTTAGATCTACCTTTCTGTGGGCATTCATCTGGCTGGCAATTTGGAAAAAGTCACAAGTCATACATACAGACTGAAATGCTTTAAAAGGCTGTTTATAACATCCATGTTCTTTCCCTTCTCATTATCATTTCTGTGACAGTATTTCTGGTTGGTAGGAGTGCTAGTCAGAAAAGATTTGAGGGCCTCCTGCTCAGTTACGAGCAGTGCCTGTGGGAAGAACCGAATGTGAATGCCCAGCCCCACTGCTGTCCATGTACATCACACAGGTTATACTGAGGTGATCCTCAAATTGTCTGTCCCAGAATGGATTCAGACCCAATCAGGTCTTCCTGCTAGAAGACCATCTCACCATGGTGATCATCTAGCCTAGTCTCCTGCATACCACATACCAAAGATTGCAACTTCTGTGCCCCAGATGAGGAAACAGAGGCTCCATTTCTAAAGACATGAGTTTTCAAAATTGATTTGAAGAATTCAGCTCATCTCTTGATAGAACTGATCTAAGATTAATCACAAACTACACAAATGTTTGTGCCTCACTTCCAGTTTGAGTTTTATCTGACTTGGAGACATTGGATGTCAACGCTTCTGCTTGCTAGATCCTGACATTCTTTCATCACATTTAAAAGACCACAGGTTTTCTCTGGGTAGCTAGCTAATAGTTTGAGGAAACAAAACCAGAGAAGTGTGAGATGACTTTGGGTTTATTTTACACTTTGCTAGGAGTTCAGCTATGTAGGTACAGTCAGGCCCTTTGAAAGAAAACCTACCACTGTCAGCAAAACAGTAACCTGGCTAACTCCAACATAAAGGTACACAGAGTAACTCCCCTCAATCCCTGTCTATCTTCTCTCCGCTAGTTGAGCTTGTTGCAGATCTCTAGGGCTTTCTTGTAGACCTGAGTCACATCATCCATGTCTGTGAGAAGGGAAAAACTGCTGTCCCCTAGACGGTTGCGATAACGTTTTAGATACTGTGGCCGTGGGCGGTTCTGGAGTCCTTCGAAGTCTTGGATCTGCAGGAAATTTTCAGCAGAGACGCAGCTCCTTATCCTCTGTCTGTTTGGTCTATTCTCATGCAAATCCAGCAAATCAAAGGAGTCACTGGACAAAATACTGTCATCACTAATGACACTGGAAGGGCGACTGTAACTTCGAGGTAGCCCGTCCCCAGGCAGGACCACTTCTTCCATTGCGTCCAGTGTTGGTGTATTAGGGCTGATCAAAGCAGACTCAGGGCTTGTAGAATACTTGCTGTTATGTTTCAAGATGCCCTTACGCCTGCAAGAATGGCTAAAAGACCCATTTCTGGATGGCTCCAAGACACTTGGAGAAGTGTCACTGTTTACTGTCTCCTCATTATTGTCCAAGAGCTCAGAAGATTCACTTCGTTCCGGAGAGGAGTAGTAGCCGGACTCTCTCTGCTGAGTCTTCTTTAAGATTCCTTTTTTTGGCATTAATGAAGACTGCTTAGTGCCATATTTGCCTGCTACCTCTCCCTCCACAACACTTTTAGCAGCTACACCAGTTCTACACAACTCTTGCTCCAGCTTAAAAGCAGAAGGTAACACTGGGCTGACCACTCCTTCAATGAACCCTGCACTGTGAGATCGATGTTCACTGTTGCTCCTTTTCTTCAGGATGCCTTTGGGTCTCTTGGAGATGGGCTTAGATGCATTTTCAGCTCCTCCTTCCTGGATGGACTGTGCAATGTCATTTTCCTTTTTTGATTTTTTCAGAGACCTTTGTCTCTCTAACGTGACTTCAGGACCTTTGGGCTTAGAAAGGCACTTAATTTTGGTATCAGTCTCTGGTTGGAGGCCAGTGGAACGGTGATGCCAATCAATGAACCTTGCCAGCAGCGGGGACTCAGAGTCCCTCATAGCATCACAGTCACAAACACTACTCTTGTAGCCCCAATTGACCCACCAGTGATTGGCAATGTCTTCAATGGTTGCTCGGCGTTCAGGGTTCACCATCAGCATCCATCTGATAAGACCACGAGCATCTGTGGACAAAGAATGGAATATAAAATATTTAGAATATAGGCACTGTTTGGTTTCAGCAGTTTAAAATGGAAATGTGAAGCCAATATTCAAATGAACAAAAATAAGGCTTCTCACCATAGGAGAAGTGAAAGGCAGCAAGGCTTTGGTCATCAACTTTGGGAAATATATCTGGATATTATTTCATATCAGAAGAATATGAACCACCCAGGGAAAAATACACCGCATTATCAAAGCAATTAATATTTGTACTGTTAAATCAGTGAACAGTTCCGTAATACTGGAGGAAGTCACTGACCTTTCTATCAACTCTGCTTATCATAAAACTTGGAGTAAAACAAGGGGGAAGAGGTATATTTTACAGTATCTACATAGTATCATCTTATGTATATTTTAAAGGAATATTTTTGTAAAGGGAACTACTGGGAAGGAGAAAATAGAAAGAGGTGGCAAAAAAGGTAATGCAGGATAAACACAGATGCTTACAGCTGGAAGGAGTCATTCTCAACAATGAACTGGACTTCGCTGATGATTTTTTGTCAGGTATCTAATAAATGTGTTACCCCCAAAGTAGAAATAACTATGAAAATAGTGGTATTTAATTTAGATTTTGGACTGGCTTCTTGGATAACAGACTGCTTCCTTCTGACCATTCATCTTCTCTCTGCTTGTGATATACCACAGTGTAGTTATAGGACTGATCTGTACCAGTATGTTGTATCAGTTTACAGCTTGTCTGAACAATTCCACTTGCAATAGCTAACAGATTTCCACTGTCATAGATCTAGTTAAAAGAGCCTGTTAAAGCTTCCCCAAGGCAATAAAATCTATATCTGCTATAAAACTTTCATTTCAAAAGGGCTTTTGGTAAATGCTGTACCCAGATGGGAATTGATAGCAGATGAAGGCAGTAGGGGAATTAAGAGATTTTTTTTCTTTGTCATTCTAATGTGACACCAAAATATGTTAGAAGAGGCAGGGTAAACCCTCCATTCTGAACTCCTGTCAGCTCAGTACATTATTCTCACTCTTTTTATATACCTGAGGTCTGTGTTGGCTCACGGTATTCTCCACTGCTGATTTGCCTGATGAGATTTTTGTGATCAAAGCCGTCAAAGGGCATGGTTCCATAAACCAGAGTGTAAAGCAATACACCAAGGGCCCAGCTGTCAACCTGAAATACAGAGACAATGCATGTAAAAGCCAGGAAAGTTGATCCCCACCATCTTCCAAACTATTAGCACCACAATAGCAGCATCAAGGCCAGCTGCACTTACTTATGGCACACGGGAATCTAGCATCTGACAACCCGAAGCAAATGGAAGCAAATAAAGGCAGCTTGAGAACTACCGATGTGAGCAAGAAGCACTCTAGCCCACATGTGCAATAGTAGTAGCATCACGCACTATCATGAAAGGCAAGCTATTCTCATACCGCCACCAGAAATCTCGTCCTTCTTACCTCTGGGCCTCTGTAAGGTCGTCCATTGACTATTTCAGGAGAAGCATACAGTGGGCTCCCACAAAAGGTCTGAAGAAACTTGTCTTTGTGATAAAGGTTGGAGAGTCCAAAATCAGCAATCTGCAAAGACAATTACACAAGGCTTCTGTAGCCATTAAAAGCCATTAAAAATGGTTTAATATAATAGAAAATTCCTTATCAGGAAAGAGTTACACGTGATCATGCTGTAGGGCAGGAACCTCGACTTGGATAACCTCTCAAGTTGCTTCCCAAGCCTTTTTCTTTCTGTGATTTTATGATATTTCTCTCTAACAATATTCTAGAGAAGAGGAAATATCCCCACATTAATCTGCAGGTTAAATCCTGCAGATTAAGAACAGGGACACTTGGGTTCTCTTCATAGCCAGGTTGCTGACTGACTGCATAGACATCAGCCATCCAGGGCGAAGTGCACATATGAGCAGAGCCAATCTTATTCCAGAAGGCACTGCGCCTATTCACCATCGATTGCTGTTCATCGTGTATAACCATTAATCCCAGTGGAAAGCAATGTATGTTCTTGTGCATGCAAGCCTAAAACCAAGACCTTTGAACACAACAGGAAGAGTGAGGCAGGAGTGTCACAGAAAACTAAGCACAAGATTACAGACGAAAGGGACTTTTAAAATCACGTGGAATTTAACTCCGCTAAAAAGAAAGCAAGAGAGAGAGAGTTACTCACTAACTGTTCCAGATTCAGGGACACCACACCGAGGAATCTGAGTTGTTAAACAAACAAGATGTCTATCACAAGATAATAAACACAAGTCCGGTTCCTAACTGGAAACAATGGGCCCAAATCCGGCTTTCCCAATACAAGTAAAACTCCCTTGAGACTGTTGGGAATTTGCCCATATAGGAATTGAAGGATTAGGTCCAAATAATTTGTTTACTTCAATTCTCTGCTCTTGTTCTTATAAAACAAAGGCTGATGATGGCAACTCTAAACACTCCCACAACCTTTGTATTTCCTTTGTTTCTCTAGCATAAGGCAGCAAATCTCAATTTTTATCTTGTTTAAAACCAAAACATCTCTGTTTTCAAAAAGATATTTTTATTACTGCTCACTATTGACATAAGACATGCATAAAAGATATAAAGCACATGCGTAAAAGGAGTATTATCAATTTGTAGCTATAATAGGTTTTCTTCACCTTATGCAGGTCTTTTGCACCAGAAAGAAATTAAAACCCAGCAAAAAGTAGTGAGTAAGTAGTATCCCAACAGAAAAGTCAGGAAAAGACAAAGTGATCAGAAAGGGAAGAGATTTACCAACAGCACTATTCACTCCTGGCTTTTTGAAACATATATTATCATTGCTGCTAATACCTTTCAACCTGCAAGATGTAGCGAACTCTTTGTTTCTATTAACCACCCAAACTCCTGCAACTACACCAGAAAAATGACAGTCAAGACCAAAAATTAAAAAAAAAAAAGTCAGTGAGGTATGGACAGAAAATCCAGATTTCCTTTCTTTTACCCTAACATATCAAGATATACACATATATATTTTTTCTCTGTTTAAAAATCCACATATTGCTTAAAGTCAAAAAGACAATGAGAGATTTCGTGTATCTCACTCTCTTATTTTGATGTCCTGTATTTGCAGGTGTTCTGCTGAGAATTTGGACTCATGCAGCACAAAGAGCAGCTGATCCCTACTCATTAATGTTAATTCATCTCAACATGGTCCATTCATCGTTTGAATTTATTCAATCCCCCAAATAGGGTATTATCAACTCAGGGCAGAAAATTCAACCCTTAAATAAATGTGGTTTGTAAAATCTTCATTGTATGGCTGGAATGTCATTGAAAACAGCTGGTGTACTATTGCAGTCTGCAAACATATTCTCATGGCTCAGATTGCACTTAATTGCCCTAAATTCCACTTTCTTATCAAGTCACCCAGACTGGCTTGCAGGAAGTTGGTTTTAAGTCTTATGAAGTGTGCCCTGTCAATCAGGGGAAGAATGGGATCATTTCAGTGCTAAAACTTGCTGGTTATTGAATTTAATTTTAGTTCAGGATGCAGCTAAGACAGGGGCAAACACTGCACAGTATGCTTCTTAAGAAAATAGATTTCCTTAACACCATGGAATGTATAAAATGCATGTAGAAGTGCATGAATATATATAGAGATACACATACCATTCTTCATACTAAGAAACTCTCAGACTTGGACATTCATGTTTTCCTTTTGACCATTCAGGAAAAGAGTATTTATGTTACAGTCCACTCCCATACTCACAGACTGATGTTTATCAGCTTTTCCCATTAAAACTGTCATGCCCTCCCCAAAACAAGATTAATAGAAGCCAACATTACTTCATGTTCTTGGCACTTTAATGGAACGAAGGCATCAAGTCAAGAAACTTCCTAAATTAGCAGGAGCTGGGAAGTGGAGTTTATTCCCTTCGCTTCAGGAGGTGTATGTTTCATATTTACTGTTGCTACAATAAATTTGATGTAATTTTGCTGCTTAAGTGTGGACTATACATTCTGTGAAGTTTGCACTCATGGAAATTGTCAATTTTACACTACTTAAGAATCTGGCTCTTTGTACTTCCAAGCAGACAAATAATGAGGTCTCTTAAAGCAAATGAAACCTGTGCATAGTCGGTGAGACTTCCAGGAAAGTAAATCCCAGCTACATATACTTACTGTGTATATATGAAACCCTCGTGGGTTTTTAGTGGTTAGTCTGATTGGTGTCCCCTTACCAGCTCAAGAGAAAGCAGAGTTAGCAGGATTGTGTTACTTCTATCCTTGCATTTTTCTCTCCTTCTATCACTCCAGGATGGATCAATGTAGTTTAGTTCAAGCTGTGCTTGGCCTCCCTTTTAGGTGTGATTCTCAACCCAGGAGCCGTCGTAGCCCTACCACGAACAGGGAGATTTTCTCTTCCCTGTGCCAGGCTACATGACAGTGGCATCTCCTGGGGGTGGCTGTGGCATGGGGACAGAGACATGGCACTAGGATAAGCCTGAGAGAAGCACTGAGTGCCTGGCTGCTGCACTGGGCAGCAGTTTCTCTCCAGCAAACCGTGCATAGTATTTGGGTACCAAAGAGGAGCTGCGAGGTTGCACTGGGACCACATCCACCCCTGCTGTGCTAAACAGCAGTAGGCAGAAGTTAGTGGAGGGAACTGTACCCTCACCCCGCTGCCATTTCAGTAAATTCACATCTACAACAAACCAAAGAAATAGCACCCTCTGTCTCTTTAAAACTAATGGTGAGAAGACGCTACCACCAACAGGCTTTCACGACCACCAAAGGCAGATACCTAAAGTTGGTGTGAAATTCTTCCTGCATATAACCTTCTAACTGCCCAGTTCAGAGGAACTCTTCAGATGCTCTATGGCTGCTTTAGCCCTGCTGTCTATCTAGCCCTGTCCATGTGCTGCTGTGTTACGATTCTGAGAGGTGATAGCCTCTTGATGGTACAAACATGTCAGGGGGAGACCTCTCTGCTGCTGCGCTGTTGGGGCAGCAGCTGTATCTCCCCATGGGAATCCACGACAAGCAGAGGGGGCAGCTCCATGCGCTGTGGAGGGAGATCAAAGTAGAATGGAGTAATTTTAAGCTGATCTATTGACTTCATCAGATAGACTCGTTCCCAGGAGAACCACTCAGCCGTGGGGTTCCTGTTGCATACCTGCGTGTACGTCTGGGGAGAAGGACAAGGTCCTCTTCGATGACCTGGCTGGCTGAACATCTTGTACCCAGCTGATCTGTGCACATATTCAGTCTCATGGTGTTTAAAATTCATTTTATTTATTTGTGTTTGCTGCATTTAGGGCAATAGACTATTAAATAATAGTTTGCAGGAAATACTACCATGCAGACACTCAGTCCCTTGAAAACATTATTACATAATACAGTTCAGCTTCCCCTAATCATCTTTCTGCTGTGGCCTGGGGACCTGCAGAACTCTTCATAACTCTTATTTTTTTGTCACCTGCAGCCATTGGTATTTCCTAGCTGTGGTACTTCAACACATAACTCTGTTTCCAGAGATTTTGCTCACTGTTTAAACTAAAAAAAAAAAGGTGATTATGTCTCTGTACAGTGCTCATCTGTTTCATGACCTATATTTAACTAGCTAAAATTTAAGAATGGTCCCAAAATTAGCACTGTATTTTATCAACTGGCTCATGGACCATTTTAGTTGAGATAATAATTTATTTCCTCTTTATTTCCTGTTCTGAAAGTACTGTTTAAGTTAATAGATAGATAGATAGATAGATAGATACAGGGGATGTGGGAAGTCGCAGCTAACAGAATTTCTTCATGTGTTTCTTGAGTTGCCATATATATGGATCTATTTTTATAGGGATTTTTTCTCACATTACTATGGCATGCTTGTGTAAATTATAATATGTAGCTCACTAGCTTCTTCCGAAATATACATTTAATTATATGTTGCACACATGAGCAAAGGGATTCCTTTCATTTTTACATTCTTAAAATCGATTTGTGAAGTTTTAAGTGCTTTGTAGTCTCCTGAATGAAATATAAATACAGGTCTGGGAAAGTACAGATACAATTATCACTCCTTTTCTAGAAAATATCTTCCACTGACTATTTGAACGCAACCATCCATGGCAAAACCTAAATTGCATATTTCTTCTTTTGTGCCTGAATAAACTATATAGAAATACTTCCAGAATCAGGACCTGATAGATTTACTCAGCTGCTAATAAATAGTTTACAGCTCCATATGTGTTTCCTTGCCAATGGATATTGTTCAGTGAAACAAAGAAAGACTGGAAAATAAAATTCTATATAAGTAACACAGAGACCGTAACAACCCATTCAAAGCTTTAGTATCAAAGCAGATAGTGTCAGTATGTTTAACATCAAGTACTTAGGGCTGATCTTAGTCGTGTGGTAAGAAAGGTAAAAAAAAAAAAAAAAAAAAAGAAATACAACTTAAAAAGTCCTCTCTTGAAGTAATCCCAGTTTTAGGGATGTTGCTAGTGAGATGTATGAAATCATACAAACCATTTCCCTGGTTTCAGATTCATAAGACCCTTCATGGAGACAGTTATTGGGAGGCAGCAAGACAGCTTGCAGCGACCTGTGTGCATATACCCATGCTCAGGATGGATTTCTTGCCCACTCATAGGCATGCCTTGCAGTTTGCAATAACTGAGAAAAGTAACTGCAAAGAGTAACAGAGAAAGGGCTGGAATCAGGCTAAATACCTCCAAGGCAGCTTAAAACCTTCAGTAAAGGGAAACCTTCACGAAAAGGATGAGTCTAAATTATTGGAGGGTATGTATGTGGGCAGTTGCAGCCAGCAAAATGTCTTCATGGATTTCTTGAGTACATTTACTTCAAATGACTGCAGCAGTACTTAAAATATTTAGGACTAAGATGGGAAAGTTTGGTCTCTCTCAAGTCACCAAGAGAATACTAGTTTTAATAGGTTGGACATAGACACTAGTCTAGACCCTGGCCACAAAAAAAAAAAAAAAAAAAAAAAAAGTAAAAACAGGCTTTTTTTTGTTGCAACAAGTAATGGGTGGGTGAAGACGTTGCATGTTGGAGCAAACATTTTTTCCTTGTACCTAGCCATCTTTTCCCAGTAGTGCCAGCCACTATTATAGCTTAAATGCATGAGTAGTTCTGAAGTCCTTCGTCACCTACATAGTCCGGATATAAATAGGAAGCTAGTTCCTGCCTAACTGTTCCTGCCCCTTCCCCACACTCTCCCCAGCACAAAGATTAGGCTCTCACACAAAAGACACAGGAGAAGGATTGAGTCTTTGGACAAAGCCCAGCTCCCTGGAGGCTTGGGGAAGTGATTGGTTTTGCATATGATGCCTACACTTCTGAGGCCCACATCACCACGGTTAGCAAATTCCCCAAATTCTTCTTTTCTCTCAAGAATACTCTGATTAGCTGGGAAGATAGTTTGGTGCGTAATGTGGAAAGAAAGGTCATCCTGCCTGCGGAAGTCTGCTTTGTATACAATGCCCTATAAAGGCGACGTTTGGTTTTCAGCACTGCTGAAAACAGTTGAGGCTACTGCAGCTAGCGATACTTCTGGAACAGAAGTGGAGAAGCTCATTCTAACACTGGATCGTAACAGCAAAATGTCCAAGTATTGCATAGGATGTGTCTTCTGTAAGGGCCTATTTTTAGAGACTGCATGTTTACGTGTCTCTAATCCACTGGTTGATCCAGTCAGCTTCTGTCATCAGTTCTACACAGATGGCAGCTCCCATATGTTACTTTCCATTTCCATTGCACATGAGCTTAAAATTAAGACAATCTTGCCAGTGTAAAACCCCAAAAGCAGCACACACAGCCTTATGACTTTCAGCAGAGACCAAATCGAAACCCAGGCTATTTAGAAGTTTGGCTGCAGAGAGAGCTCCTTCAATGCTTTGCTTTGGTAATTAAGCAAGGGGGCCCAGGAGTCGGGAGAAACTTGGCCATCCCTCCCTGTGCTTGTTTGTCTATGGATCCGAGAGCCCGACCATCAAGTTGCCCAGGCAGGAACAAAGTGGAAAGTGAAACAGGTTCAGCCACCTGGCAGCTTCACTAATCTCTGCATTATTTATCTTTGATTACAGCTATTAGGAAAAAGAAAAGATGAAAAGGGGGAAAAAAAAGGTCATTCCCATGCTTTCACTGGGGAGAAATGACATGGAAATGACATCACTGACATCACCATCCAAAGTATACGTTTGTGTCTGGAGTTCCAAGGCCATTTCCTAATGAAGCACATGTGCTTTACTAGGTTTATTTTGAAACTCTATTTGCTTATTTTCCAGACATGATCAAAAGGACATTCAGAGTGTTCTGTAGGAGGCACTTGAACCCTGTAGACAGGAGAGTTTTTTCTAGCCTCAGCAATAGCCAGCAACAATACCATTTATAAAACAAACCTGATTGCACAAAATGTGTTGTTTCCTACCAATAAACAGATTTTGCTTCAGGAATCATGGTCCTTGAGTGGCAAGACAGGGTCTACTTCTCCACATTACACAAAGATTCATTTAGCGTTTATGCCTACCTCTTTCCTCAAGCTCCAAACGCTAGAGTCTCTTGCCAGATCTGTTGCTTAGCAGCTGTTGCCATAACACTTTTTTTTTCCTAATACCTTGGACAAAAGTGTTACAAAACATGCAAATCCACTCAGAGAAGCTAAGAGAACAAATCTTACCTTAATGTTAAAATTGTCGTCAAGAAGGATGTTTTCCAGTTTTAGGTCCCTGTGGACAACACCATTCTGGAAGGAAAAAACACAAGAAGATGTGAAAATATTGGACAAATTAAAGGTGAACTGGCAGGGTGGTCTTTGCATCTACATTTCAGGGCTGATTTCACTGTCATAACGCTCATGGCCCAGTGACTAGTGACAGAAGATGTATTAGTCACTTGGTGTGTGGTTAAGGGAAGAATGACTGGAATCTGTCCTCCCACAAAGCCTGTAAAACAGCAGGGGGATTCTTTTCGGAACTTAATTCCAACTCGTATCCTACCCCCACTGTGTGAAAGCAATATATTCTTCCCAGGCACCAGAAAACAATATCTGTCAATGACGTTAGTCCTTACAAAAGTTCTCGTTCCTCCAATGTGCAGCCGCCTGGATCAGGGGAGTTATAATCCTAAAAGGCTGTAAATGTTAGGGATGGAAACTCACAAGCTCAGTTTAGGTCAGAGCCTTCTTTATAGAAATTCAGAAAATAATTAACTGTGCGGAGAAGGCCACTACAGTTTTTCAGCACTGTGCAATGAGGACTTTGCAAACCTCCCTTGCATATCAGAATCCAAGTGGTGATTAAAATGTTTGAGAATTGAAATAAGAAACTGTTGGCTGCTCATTTTCTTTAGCCGCATGCAAATCTCTCTCTACGCAAGTGGTTCACAAGCAAGGATAAAGGTTCTTTTATATATTTTACTTAAAGCTGTGCATTTGCATATTCACATTGAAAAAACTATCATTTATTTAAATGTATCAAAAGCATTAATGTTCTAGAATTACTGTGGGGTGTCCTTTTTTGTTAATGATGTCAATCATTTTGTTATGTCAAGAGAATAACTTCCACAGCAAAAACGGGATGCAGGGCTAGTGTGAGTGAGTTGCTGGTATATGCCACAGCACAGTAAAATATTCCTAGTCTTTAAAAGCAAGAAATGAACTGCTGTCAGCAGCTTGCTTCAAGAGCTCCTGTTGTACTGATACAATCACATGCTGTCACACTTAATAGAGACTGATGTTGCCTCAGTCATGGCTTCAAATATATAAGACACTAGACAGTCTTCAAAGAGCCTTTTTTAATATTGAATCCTTTGCTCACCTTGTGGCAGTAATGTACAGCAGAGACTATCTGTCGAAAGAAGTGTCTTGTCTCTCTCTCACTCAACCGCCGCCTCTCACTGATATAATCGTACAACTCTCCTTTACTTGCGTACTCCATGATGATTACAATCTTATCCTTATTTTCAAACACTGCACAGGTTAAAAATAAAATAATAATAAAAAAAAAAAAAACAGTTGATCCAGTACATTTTAAAATGAATACTTTAGAGGGAGAAGAATTAGAATGACCAAAACAAGACATGTCAGCACCGCAGTCCTCAGAGATGCTCTACCAAGTTGAAAAAAAAATGTCCAATGTTAATCTTTTCCAGAAGAAGAACTTTAGGAGATTACAAGACAAGAGAAGGAAGTTGTGACTGCTTTACTGTCACATGGCTAGGGGAAAGAAGGACCTCACTACTACAACATGGAGTCACAGGGTGGAAAAGTCAACTTGATCATAACGGGGTGAGATGGGCTCTTGTGCCAATTACATCTGCATTCAAACCCTGTCTCTGACTGTCTATTACCAGTAGCCCTTTCGGGCTTACAGGAATTAAAAGCTATCGCATCATCTGAGAAGGGTTAATAAAGAAATAATAATGAGCGCAGGCTCATACAGAACAGCCATTTCGCTGACCCGGAATGCCTGTTGGTTTACTTTCACCTTCCCTCAAAACCAACAGAAGCCTTGATGTCCTCCTTGGGCACACCTCTGCAAGTGCATGGCGGGCACCGGCATGCGCCAGGGCTCCAACCTGGATCCAAAGGCTGGCATCCAGTCTCCTGTCAGCACAGCTCTGCATCCTATCATGTGCACCTAACCTGTCCTTCAGCTCAGTTATCTCCCCACAGTGCAGGATACTCACCAGATTGGGTGTTGCTGTTTCATGTTTCCTTGCATACTGTAGCTATGGCCTTTGCCACTTGGGCAAAGCCAACAGCTGTGCGCAACTCCCACGTAAAGAGCGCAAGGAGCATTCACTTAATATACGTCACAACTTGACTGCTCCTTTGGGGCACCAGGTACTTTGTGCCATGTGCCATGTGCTGTCAAGGGCTCTGTTGCCATTTGCAGATAACTAAACACTTAAGTTGGCAAAACGGGCCATGAGTAGTCTCAAATTGCCAAATGCACTGACTGTGGAAATTATCTTTTTCCTTTGTGACACTAAAAATTCTCTGCAATTCGCTGAAACTTCCTGCCATAAATAACAACTGTTCACAGTAAAAAACAGTGGTTGTCTTTTTCTTTTATTCTACGGCAACAGCCTGATGAAGCCAGGTCGCACTGGCAACGAAGCTTATGCAAATTCTTAAGGTTGTAGAGGTTATTACAAATGGATACTAGTTTTAACCAGCCCTACCGGAGCGATGTCTTTCCAATATCTCTTAGCTAAACTCAGCCAGTAGTCATTATTTTTTTTAAATACATAAATAAAGAACCTTTAGCTTTTGCAGCGAAATGCAAAGCTGTCCCTTTCAACATACAGATATTTGCTGCTCTCAGGTTTTGTTTCATGTCCTCTGACACTTTGGTGCTCCATTCTACAAGCCAAAGCCTCCGCAGTTCCCTCTAACACCCCTGAACCCCAGCCAAGCAGCTCTGATAAAAAGGGGAGTAAGAGCCAGACAGAATTGGCCGCTTGCTCGTCTGCTGGCCTTACTGCACCCTGAAGCATAGACTCCAGCCAGTGATTACATCCTATGTGCATCCTCAGTAACAATAAGCTTCGGAAACTGGAAGAGCTGTCTCTGGATGGATTATACTTACAGCATCCTCTCCAAGAATGACAGATTGATATTCCCTGGGAAAAAATGAATATACCCTGTGTCATATACAGAAGTGTTGTGATGTGTTCCCAATGCAGCAGCAGTGCACATAAGGCTTTGAGAGCTTTGAGAGGGTTGCTAACTACAGAGGTGCTTAGAAAGGGAAAAAGAAATAGTTTCATTACTATTTATCAATCACTAAAAATTATTTTATCCAAGAGATTTAATTTAAAAAAAAATCAACTGATTGAATGAGTTAGGGATTATGAAATCATTCACAGTAAGTAAAGTAGCCACACTGACCTCAATGGTATCTCACAGATACTCCCAGTGACACCAGGTAGGGACCATCCTACTCTCAGGAGGACATTTGCCTTGCCAGAGGGGCACAGATCATGGAAAGGTGGTCCTGGCCCTTCCCACCATCTCTGAACTGCTAGTGCCATAGAAAGTGTTTACTGTTGCAGTGACATTCTCCTACAATAGGGCCCTCTTCCAGTGTCTTCAAGTCTTTCTTGAATTTTTTCTTCATTGCTCAACTGGGTGAGCTTTATCAAGTCGTCCTTAACATTCCAAACTGTTAAATTCTGATATCAAATTTCTCTGGACTAAAATGTGCCAAATCAGTAACAGATCCAGAAATATTTTCCTACATTTACACAGAAATGAAGCAGGGAGCGCTTGGTTGGAGGAACATTCATTTAAAGCTATTTCCCATTTCAAATGCTCTTTTATGGCCCTTCAGCAAAGTGAGATAATATCTTAAAGATTGAATTTAGGAAATGATCCATCACTGTTCTGAATTTTGAGTTAATAGATAAGAAAAATGCAATAGAAACAATGAGAATTCAAGTACCTCATCACCTACACATCCTCTTTCCTCCTGAGGGAGCATTATCACAAGGATACTACCCTGGGATAGATACCCTGCATAACTCTACCCAGGTAGCCTCGGCATGATCATAGCTGCAGAATTACAGAACTGAACATCCACTAACTCTTCACCAAGGGAAAAACGGCAGAGGGAGAATCTTTCCGTTTGGAGAGATGGAATGATTTTTTTTTTTAACAGCTAAAACATTTCAGTTTAGCTGAACATCCAGTTAGCTGAATCTCACAAGAGGGTGTATGGCTACTTTTCTCCTGAAAGGGAACTGAACAGAAGAGAAAGATCTCTTAAATAAGAACTGCCACTGAAGGAGTAGGGAGTGGAAAGGCGACAGGGGGCACATACACACTTAAAAGGGAATTCAGCAGTCAAAACAACTAGGCAGTGACAAAATGGTATTTTGGTAATTCTCAGAACATCAGCCAATATTCACAGCAGCAGCTAGGATGCCAGGCAGGTTTCATTCAGACACTTCCAAATTTTCCTTTTGAGCACAGTATGTAGTTTTATAAACATATGCTCCAAGAAAGCATTGTGGCCAGTGGTTGGGGGAAGAGAGGAGGGCATTAATTAAATGCTGGATCTTTATTCACTGCAAATAATAATGAGATAATAAATATACTGTCCTGTTAACACCTGGGTTGTAGCCTGCAGGCTGATGACGGACGGATTGCCTCTATACAGCTTCTGGGACCGCTTGGTTCACTCTCTGTTTTCATTGTGTATGATTTATTATCTGCCATTCTAGTGCACATTCATTCCACAACTCGCTCCCATCTCGAAGCGAGTCTGAGTCTTGGCTGCAGCCACCCATTACAGAGCTGGAATTCTGCCCCAGGAACGCTCCACAGCTTGCTAGTGATGGGACACCATAAAAGTCCGCCTCCAACAGACCTCAACCCTTGATGAAGGTCAAGGGGCGGCATGTATAAGAAAGGTGGGGCTGCTCTTGCTTTTTTCAAAGCATCGATAACTCTGCAAACAGAGCTGACCAAATAATAAAATAAATGGAGAGCTGTCAGCATCAACACCCAGCCAGGTGGTAGGAGGAGAGATGGTCTGTCAAGGAAAAATCAAGAGATGGGGGTTGCCTAGAGATGAGATGAACGGACTCCACATGTTAGAGGGAAAGGCAGCAGAGGAAATGCTTGCTCCAAGCTGTGTGTCACACCATCTGCACTGCTCTGCAAGCTGCATTAAGCTGAGAGCTGCAGCAGGACCTTGATGTGGTGGAAGGGCTGATAAACCACCTGGGCTGTCGTGGTCAAGTGGTGTAATGTAGTGGTTGCAACATGCAATGAAAGACTGACTCCTGAGACTGGTACGCTTCTATCTGACCACGGAGGAGGAAGAAGGGACAGCACTGTGAAAGCACATCAGAAACTGGGGAACAAGGAGCAACAAGACCTATCACAGGGTATGAGAACAAGAAGACTGTATCCACAAGACAGGGGCAAGAGTAGGGCTTGGCTCAAGGCATTGCACAGAAAAGGTATTTTCCCACAGGCTATGAACTTGCTGCAAATCTCTGTCCATCCCAAAGAGCCATATCAGAAAAGAAGAGCAGAGCTCTGCACAGTCAGGAAAGGGTGCTTCGGTTCTCGTGGTCAAGTAAAGATTCCTTACAGCTTTTCTTTAATTTCTCCTCTGCAATGTAACGTAATTTGTTTATTTAAAGAAACACATAATTGAAACCAAATCTGTTTGGCTTCAGAGTTCATTGAAGAATATAAATGTGAAACTGGGAAGAAACTTCTTGCTACCAGAGACATATCTGAGACAAAGTACATTTTGTAACAGCAACAATCAGTCTCTTTCACAGTCTGTTCTACTACAGCAATAATTTTTGGATATAAATCTCTCTCCTTATCTATATTTAGAGGCCATGAAATGATGAGCTCAGTTTCTATATACAGCTTTACATACTCCAAATAGCAGTGGTAGTGTAGAGACCTCTCTTCAATCAGCGTTCTTCTTTCCTTTTCAACTGTTGCTGAATACTTCCCTGTAGCTACATAGGAGTCATCTCCACAGAAACTCCACAGGACAAATATGATACTGGATGAACATACCCAGTATTTGTCTTAAATGCTTCTGAAGATGAAATTTAGGTTAAAAGTTTTGAAAACACACACAGATATGGTGCAAAGATCAATCAGAAAGATTTTGTGGTACAGTGGACATACCTGTGTTAGAATAGTTCACTTTGAACTTATTTACCAGCACATTTAAAAGGCAAAATGAAATTCTTGTTCCCTTCCTCCAAGCTTACAGGATGCTAAAGGCAGACTGAAGTCAGGGGGCTTGGATTTTTTTCCTCCTTAATGGACTACCTCCTCTTGGGCTGGTTCCATTTGGTTTACATGTAACCCTGGGGTAAGAATTTTAGTTTGTTAGTTTAAGAGGGGCGGCCAATCTCTTTGCATTGGAACCATTTGAATTCTCCTCATGCCTTTGCTCTCTATCAGAGCAATCTCCTAAATTAGTTCCAGTATGTTGACATTCCTTCCATCTGGTGTCTTTCCATTCAGCGGTATTTTTATTACTCTCCTAACAGCCGCAGACAGAAGTACCTTTCCATTGCTACAAAATGCTCTTTTATTAAAGGTCAGCCAAATCAAAAGAACAAGCAAGTTTGTTTTTAATTTTAGAGATGCAGACTAGAATAACCTTTTCATTCAGAAAAGTCATGTATGACCCAATTACCTCAATTGTGTAATAATACACAAATTATTCTTCAAAAAGACATCCAAATGCTGAAAAGCTTTTCTTTATTTCAGTCCTGTGCTTCTTCTGTGTTCATAAATACTTGGAAAGGTTTGTAGGCCCTTGATGTAAAAATACTTCAGAACTGTATTTTTAAATTTTATTCAGTATTATTATTCATTTATGGCAGTTTTTAAAAAGAGCATACAGCAGGCATGAAAATGTCAAGCAGGTTTTCTCCCTTCAAGGCCCAATTTAGTAAACCACTTGGATGCATGTGCTCGAATTTATGCTTATGCTTAATTATAATTAATGTTAAGAGAGAGCTACAAAGTATATGTTTTAAAGTTAAACGTGTGCTAAATTGCTTTCTTGAATGATGGCCTTATTTAGTTCTCTTAAATTAAAGGAATGTAGTTAAGATCCTGTAATAATCACTTTAAATCAGACAGCATGCTAGAATTAATTCCCAGTGAGGGGATTAAATCAAAACGAGAACCATTATCCTTGCTGATTCTGCTTTTCGGAGAACAAGACCGAGCATACAGATTACGATGGCCTACTATTCAAAAAAGAAACAAAAATGAGACTTACTAATTCAGTCACAATACTACAAGTTATACTAATTGCCTTTTGTTTCAGCAAAGAATACAAGAGCTAATTCCCCTTTTATTTTTAATTATGAATACAAACTGCTGAGGAACCTCAGACAAACATTTACATTGCAGTGGGAGGCCTGCTTAAGCGAAGGGATGGAAATAAGTTTTATCATTGCTTGGAAACATTTAGACATCTGATTTGAACTTGCCAATGTCCTCACACATTTGGGTTCATATGCTATCAGAAGAAGCATTGCTAAGGGGATCATCTCGAATGAAAGGAATTGCATAAAGGCAACATATGATAACTGAAGAGTTAAGTTTGTTTATACTTGTTTCACTACTATCAGCAGAGTCTAGAAACACTACTTTATGTTCTTGTTATCAGTTGAAAACAATGGAACTAACATACTCTAAGGTCAAAAACCTACATAATTAGAGGAAACCAATTAGAAATGTGGCTAAATAGTGTCACTGCTGAAATACTTTCTCTTGGCTAAATGTCAAAAAGTCACTGCAGCTTCCAACTTTCATCATTCTTACTAAAAGCCTGGTCCTTCACATGACGCTGCAAGGGATTTTGGTGACCTTTTCAGGTGTTTTGCACACAGAAGGGATCACGCAATTGGGCACTAAACTTTGTTTTGATTACGTCTGAGAACTACGAGATAGCAAAGGCTGGCACTGCTTCACAATTATTGTTAACCTGAGATGTATAACCCAAGCACTGTGCTTACCCGGGCTGTTATCCTCAACAAAAATCTGCGAAGTGAGCGAAGCAGAGCCTCAGTCTGAGCTGCCCAGCCTCATCCGAGACCAGCGACGCACCGGCGTTTGTGCCGGAAGCAGCGCCACTGCGAGGAGGCTGTGGCCCCTCGCCAAGCACCACCCGGGAACTCGGACACCGCTTTTGCACCGCGGCCGTGTTCGCTCACGACGCAGTCACGCAGCTGACAAAATGCAGGCAGCGCTGCATGGGAGACATGCGGGCGCGCGCCTGAAACATCAAACATTGACTTTCGTTTTGTTTCACAACGGTCTGTTAGGGAATGTAAGGGAGAACATGTAGTTTGCAAGTGAAGTTAGTACTGGGTAATGCTACACATCCACTGTTATATACGGTCAGATTTTCTTTTATTCTCTTTGGATTTCAAAAGTATACGAGCTGAACTGCATTCCTGATTAATCTAAACATGCAAACTAGCTCAAGCCATTCTGTACTTATAGATACATGATTGAGAATCTTTGTATTCTTTTCCTTTATTTGTTCTTCCTATAAATTCCAAAAGTGCAACCTACAAAAATAGCTTTGCTGTTGTAAAAAGTCCAGCAGAGTGCTGAGCAGCCTGGCCCCGATCCAGCAAAGCACTTAGGCACGTGCTTTCCTTTAGTCACTTGTTCCTATTAACGCCATCACCTTCCATGGGCACTGAATTGAGATCCTAATATTTATCCATTTATCAGAGAATATCTTCATTAAACTATTTCTACAAACCTGTTAGCAAAACTATCTGTTTATTCTGTAAGTGTATTTTGCAGATGGATGGACTTTTCAGTATGTTTATGCTGTAAAAGGCCAGTCTAGATCTTCCTATGCACAGAAACTCATGCAGGCACTGTATTTCATACTACAAAGACACAAAAACTCACCCCCAAATGTCCCATGTATAATTTTACTCTCGTGATTGGTCCAACACATGTTCAAGTGTTTTCAGGATCAGGCCCTATGCTCTTCCCCTGGTTTAACTTTTGTAAAGTATTGCCAGATGGGATAGATTTTGCACTTAGGTTACCCCTGGAAAAACACGTTAGCTCTCAAAGGCTTTATTGCCGAATCCTGGAGTTTTCGGGAGGAAAAAGAAGTAGGGTTGGGAGAGGTGGGGGAAGCAGATGTACAGACAAATGGACAGAGGCATTGTTCTATAAATTCAAATTTATGCCCTGGAATCTGGGGAGTTCTAGGAAAGCCAGCTTCATTCACCCAAACCCTTTCAAGGAGTTTAAAGTCACTTGAAAGAGCACTTCCCTGGCAGCCACACTCGACAGATTGCCAATTACAGCCCTGCTGGGATGGAATTCCCTTGGGCTCAGAACGGTATGTCTGCCCTCGCAGTAATGGGCAAGATGTCTTCCTTTTGGTCGGGTTACAAAAAATACCATTAAACTGGGAAGTTTGTATCCATATATTTGGATTTGCGCAGTATCCAAAAAAAAAAAAGAAAAAAAAGAAAAAAAGAAAAAAAGCTTTTGTTTACGTCAAGTTGACAAATTCAGAGGTTAATTGCCTTTAACCAGGCAGGCCAAAAGGATACCTAAACAAAGATCCCACTTAAGAGAAACGCGTTTGTTAATGCAGTACAAAGAGCTTACAAAGGTAATGGAGAGAGACGAAGCACTGTCCACATTAGACTCACTGCAACCAGGCACCTACAGCAAACGCTGTCAGGAGTGTAATGGCAGTCTGAAAACCCACATTAAAAATAGCGAGAGATGATAAAAATCTCTGCGGAGCTACTGCAGTGTAAAAGTTAAGCACCTGATCTAAGTTAGGCAGCTAAACTCCATCTGTAGCCAACAGAGAGGCAAGCAGCTCCAGCACGTCATTCCTCCCACCTATCTGAAGAATCTGTCCCAGGAGGGAGCAACCACCTTGTGGAGAAGCTGATCTCTAACTCCAGAGGGAAACTAAGACCTGTAGTGTACATCAACTGCCCACATGTTGGATGACTTAAATCTGGTGAGATGAAGCCCACCCCTGAGGACTGAATAACTTCAATATTTAGTGCCAGAGGAGAGCAGTATTATCATTGTTTATGCATCATTCCAGAGGAATGACCACACATTCAATATATACAAATATGCACGTTCAATATATACAAAATATACAAATATTTCAGACATAAGTATAGTTCCAGGACTTCACTACAAGTACTCTTAGAATTGAAACAAAGCACATACTTAAGGGTCACTGAACTTACATCCTCATCTCTGGGCAGTATGTAACTGCACCTCTGGATTTGGCTGTGCATCCACACATCTTTCCCATACTACAATATATATACAACAATACTGGCCGCTAAAGGCACAACATCAATTCTGACTGCTTGGAAAACTACACAGCAGCTCTGCTTCTGTTCTACATAACTCCTTCTTCCACTGAACTACTGTCAAACCAACAATCTAACTTCTGCTGCTCATCCCTTCAGGCCATGAATTAAACATAAGGAGCCATGAAAGGCTGCTGTGCTTTCTAGATAACTATAGAGTTACAGTAAGAGAATAGCCTTTTCCTCAGAGATCTTTCTAAGAGAAAACAAATCAGAAACTAAACAGAACAAAAAGCTTCCCAGAAATGAGAGCAAAGCTGCCTGCAGGTCTGCCACTGCAAAGTGCTGCTTCTGGCTAATGGATCACAAAAGCACCAAGCCGCTCAAGTTCGTGGGAGGAAACAACGTCACTTGCCATCTGCACTTGCCCTCCTGGAGACTGCATGAGACCTTCGTTGCAAAACTTGCCTGGTTGGGCTGTGGCAGCGACGCGCCTCCCTCTGCAAGGCTGGAGGGGAAAGTTTTGCTCCCACAGGGTTTCACTGCCTGCTTCTTAAAAATGCTGTAATCTTTATAACTCAGGAAAAACTATTTAAAGTAAGGATGAGAAGGGCAATTGGTCAAAGCTCTGCAGCATGCTTAATCTTTTTTTCTTTCTGAGTTCCCGTGCACATTTGAAATAACTTTTGTTCCATTTGCAACCCACATGCTGACACAGCATCCCTCCCCTTTTCTGTTCCCAGATCCTGTTTTGAGTTTATTCAATAAAAAGACAGATATTCATCTCTTTTCAAGTAAAAGAACATGCTTTTGAATAACTCAATATGTGATTCTGTAACAGTATTCCAAGCCAGTCCTTGTTTTAATCTGTCATATCAACTCTCAGAATGGGGCTGCCATACACATATCATCACCTTGTGCGTTTACCTTATGGGGATGTAAATACGAGGGACTAAATGCAGGGTGCTTCTTGCACCTCTAAGGAAGGAAATGATCCCCTGAGACGAAGCCGTCGTTAGGCTCTCATCCTTCAGAGCCTCTGGAATTCACACCCGGTGTCCTCTGCTCAACCAAGAACCTAGCTGGGCCCCGGGAGCAGAGCTCTTGGCCAGCGTCTTTTAGCACGTACCCAGCCTGAACTATTTAGCTCTTGTTGAGGTGTTACAGAATTAAGGAAGGAAGGAAGGAAGGAAGGAGGAGGACTACATGGCAATATCTATAAATACATAAACAAACAAACAAGCAAATAAATGAGGAATGTCTCTGGCTTCCTGTTCTTCTCTACAAATTAGGGAGCAGCTCTGAATTACCAGCTTCACTGCCATGTCCCAGGAGAGAGGAGTTAGAGAGCAAAGTCAGAATTAGGAAACAGGAATGCTAAGCCAGCAACCAGAGTGACAGGAAACTGTACAGAGAAGAACAGGGAGCAGATGCTCAGATTCGTGGCAGAAAAGCAGCTAGAACAGAACCATCAAGACAAACAGGCAGCTAAGAAAGGACCGAAGACTTAGACCAAACAAGACCAGTCCTGTGAAGTCCATGGAAACAAAAGAGAGGAGAATCGGTTTTGGGCTTGGGGAATACAAGCTGACATCAGGTTGCTGTCTGAGTGAGGGTGAAATTCAATCGAGCTCTTCAGTAGGAGCAAGAAAATTAGATGTTACATGCAATACTTTCCCACCTTCTACAGCTCTTAGTCACTTATAACAAGTTCCTGCTGGCAAGGGCTATGCCATTGTGAAACATTATGGCTCACAAGGAAGGTAGCGCTCAAAATAATTGCTTTATTAAGAGATAGGCTGCACTAGGAGTACATTAGGTGCATGTTCTCAAGAAATACAAACATTAGGTCTGCGGAAACATAAAAGAACAGTAGGGGAAAAGAAGCACATTCACTAACCTTCATATATGGTGATGATATGAGGGTGGTTGAGGGATGACATGATCTCAATCTCCCGTCTGATGTGAACCATATCTTGTTCATCCTTAATTTTGTCCTTACGAATGGATTTTATTGCAACCTATAAATTCAGGAAATCAAGCATTACTCTTGGAACTGAACAGATGCATATAATCCATTAAGGAGAGTTCAAAAAACAAATACAGATGTTAGATGTTGGCAGAATGTGGAATGACCAAAACAAGGCTTTAAAATACAAACCTCAATGCCCCAGCTCCTTCATTTTACAGTAATAAGTATATTCTCATTATAGTAATGGATGACATGAACTTTTAAGCTTTTTAGGTATTAGGGTTTCACTGAGGGGGAACGCAGAGTTTTTGAAAAGGAATCCTACTTTAGCCTAAATCAGTTGAGGAAAATTGTAAAAATTCCAAAAGACTGATAAGAACAGCATTTGATTAGACATGATCACACCCGACAATATCAAACAAAAGCTTTGGAGTCAATTTTTCTGAAGCAAAGCTAAGATCTCTGATGGAAAAGAGGCAGATATCTCAGGTGATGATTACAAATTAATCATCATGGCCATGTTCATACAATGAGAACAGGTTGCTTAATACAGGTTGCTGCACTTCTCTCTAAAGCAGGCTCAGGAGTTATGAGTTATTTAACAATTAGAAAAAAATATTCTTTGAAATTCACGTCTAAATTCGTCCTCAGATAAACCCTAGGCTTTCAGGTCCTGCCGAGCACTTATGCAATCACTGCAGAACCATATCCTTCCTGCATCCTTCCTCAATCAGCAACCTTTTAACAAGCACATCGTGTGACCGAGTATCTTTCCAAAAGGTAGGGTGGGAACAAAGGAAGCGATAGTTGAACTCGCAGTATAAAATCAAATTATAACAGCCCTTGTGAGTGAGTGTGTGTTGCCTGTGGGAAAAAAAAAAAAAAAAAAAAAGAGCTTATCTGAAGAACCCCATAAATAATTGCAGGGGTCAGATCATGCCCTACAAGAAATGCCCAACCCAACAGTGGACAGGAGCTCGTGTGAGAGGACCGCGCATTCAGAGTGGCAGCACAGCCTACACTGTAACAAATATTTACCCTCTTTTATTTGTGTAAGCCAGAGTTCAGGGAATAAATTACCAGCTAGTTTAAAATCAACAGTAAGCCTTTGAAAAACATCACTGACCTGCTGAGATGACCACCCTTTTATGGGTAAACAACACTTCTGTCATTCTATGCAGCCAACTACTGTGGACCTCTCCCGGGAAAACATTTGTAAATCTGTGATTTATGTGATTTCCCTTGTTCCTGTGCAAAAATAATTTCACTGCCTACTTCAGTAATTGCAAGTGGCATGACCAGTATTGTTTTCATTATATGCTGTAGCATCAAGGATATTGAAGAAAGAAGGGAAAAACTTACAATATTATAAAATTGAAATGTACATAAACAGAAGCTAGTTTAAAGGATCAGGTTTCCTACAAACGCTTCAACCCTGAAAAGCAACATTGTTCAGAAAAAGCATTAAGCACATGCCCAATCCCCTTGAACTCCCAAATATTTCAGCACATGCTTAAAATTAAGCACATGCTCAAGTACTACTCTGCTTTGGGACCCATGTAGACAACAGAACCAAAAAGCAGGGAGGAAGGGGCAAACATATTTGTCTTTCAAAACTAAAATAATTCTTTTCTTCCTCTTGACCCAAACATTTGGTATACAGATTTCAGAAATAACAACATAGCTTTGTTCTTATCTCCAGTGTACATATTTCTAGCAAAGGTAATAATAACAGATCTTAATTGACCGAGTGATCAAGATAACGACCAAGCAGCTCTAGAGACGGATAACGCAGCCAACAGTGCAGACAAAGTTGGATTTTTTCCCCCATCTCATGTTTGCACTGGGACAGGCTGCAAATGCAAATAAACCTTGTATACAAGAAGGATGTGGGTGGCTCTTGGAGCAGCATGTGCATTCCTGCAAGAAGTAAATATAGACATGGGTAAAAACACATTTTTTTATTAAAAGACAGCCTTGTACTTGGCTCTGAGGAAGAATTTAAGAAGGCTTTCATTGTCAAATATACAACGGGAAGCAAGTTCTTCACCATTCACGGCTGGGAGTAATAATGGCATCCAGAAGGAGATGCCAGTCTCCCACTAACTTGATGTTAGGCTTCACAGAGAGGATTTTTTTAAGTCTACACATTATTATAGCAAATAGTCTCTCTGGAACAATTATATGTGTGAAAATATTTTTTTAGATAAAAAAATGCAAATGTGATTCAAAGAGTGGCCATGCAATAAATGTTGCAATATATATTTGAATGTATCTTCAAATGCAGATGTGTTGTCTGAGAATATATTTTTCAAAAAGACAGAGTTCAAAAGTGATTAAGTCACCTAGGAGTCTTAATTTATAAAGGTTATTTCTAAAAGTTTAACTGAATTTTGAAAAAGGTACTTAAGCTCTCCTGAAAATGATACTTCCCATCTTGAACTCCAAGACCTAAAATCTAGGAGCAGGATTTACCAGCCTAGCCAAAGTACTTGCGATTTTGCTCATTGTATGCAAGGTCCAAGACTTCCTCTCATCAGTGAGAAAGAGAGATTTCAAATATACCATTGTAGCTTAATATTCAAGGCGCTAGCACATGGTTTGACTTCTCTCCCTCTGCGTCAGATCGCAGCGACTATTATTTAAAAACAAGGACTAATCCTGGAAATCAATTAAGTTGCCAGTATGAGCTTTCTAGACCAAAGAAGACCCTAGACACTTGCACATAATAGAGTTTTATTCATATATAGCACATTAGCACGCTCAGAGCTCAAAATACAGTTATTTAAAACTTAGGAGGCAAGTGGTAGAACAGCACCATTCGCTTTTAGGAGATGAGCAAACTAAAACAGAATGCCGATGCGACTCCTAAAGGAAACAGGGGCAGTGGCATCTCAGAAATAGTCTTCTCCTTCTCCCTCACAACCCCTTTTTGCCCTGCTCAGCAAATCATAGAATTATTAGTGGCTAGTTTCCAATTACCTTCCCCTGCTCAGCTGCTATTTTTCCCCTCAAAAACAGCCCCGGGGAAGGGTAAGGTGCACCTCTGTGGCTCAGACAGAACAAGAAGTCTTCCACTTATAGATTGAAACACCACTCGATAAACATGTTTATCCTGCGGCATCTGCCTGGTGACCTGCGCGCTCCCCTGTCCTGCTTCCCAAGCGGACGGGCTCCCCGTGCCAAGGACTACCAGCAGCAAACAGCCTTGCGGGCAACCTTACCCAAAGGGGAAGCGGATCATTGAGGGAGCACTACAAGCACTCTGTACTGGCAGAGGTGGCATCCCAGAACAGGATTAGGAGAGCAGCAGCAGAGTGCACAGCAGCTTATAGCAGCATTCGCTCCGTCTCTTCTGTAAGAAAGATTTCTGCCAGGCCAGTGCCTTTCGCCCACATCTATCTATCCAGACAGTGTCAGCTGGGTTATGTGGACTTGGATCTCCTGACTGCAAAGAATAATGCAAATAAGTGTGCAGTCCAGTTTTGTGTTGTTTTGTTTGGAATATTTCACAAAAGCACTGCAGGTGAAGGTTACATTTTAGATATTGATATATTTATATATAACCAGATATTTATTATATGCTTTATTGTTTTCATCACATGGAGTAAAAGAGAGTCCCTGTCTGTTTGTTATGATACCAGTTTGTAAAACAAGACTTTCTTATTAGTAGTAGACTAAAAGATCAATAATGGAATTTCTTCTATGAACAGTATTTTACTCAGAAATATATTCTGGGAAAAATATGCCTGGCATAGGCTTATGCTTTTTACACAGACAGCGCTAGCTCCATTTTTCAAAACCTCACTTGCAGGACTGGTGCCAGATACGGTGCATAAAGAACCTGAACAACGTAAGCCTATGAAGATATAAGCTCAGTTGAGAAATACATTGTGAAAGAACTTGTTTGTTCATTCTGCGGTTCCTGTTCTTGCTTGCTTTCTTGTTTTCCTTGATTTCTCTGAAAGCAACAGCCCCACTGTGTTCATCATGACAATTTATTAAGTGTCACACTTTATGAATCAGCAGTAGGGCAAACGCAATATACTTTTTTTACATCGGCTACACTAACTACTCAAAATATTTGATTCAAGATCTGCAGAGAAAGTGCACTTAGTAGCTTCAGTATTCTAAGAACACAGTACTTGTACACCTCTATCATGCTTTCTCCTTGCACTTCACTGGTTTTAAGATTTATATTATTTAATTATGGTATTTTTAGCAATAGGAATTTGTATTTTTCCTAGCTTCTTGTCCTGATGAGAATTTCAGATAACTCTGAGGCCTTGCATTCAGACAGAGTGACATATCAGATTCTTAATAATGAAATCTAAAGCCTCTTACCCGAGCAAAACAGGTTCAAGTTCACCCACAGTCCCTATAGACGAAGGATCCGATCTGGCAAAACACTTTAGCACATGCCTAACCTCACATATGCGAGCAGACCCCTGGCTTTTGTGGGACAGCTCACACACACCGTGAAGTTAAATGTGTGCGTAAGCACCAAGGTCACAGCTCAGAGCTGGGCCGTGTGATGGTCCCCACGGGGATCGATACCCAACGATCCGCCGGCCTTGATCTGGCTGCTGGAGTTTACTGCGTGCAGGAATGCAGGCAAGCACGCGCACACAGCTTCCCAGTGAACACAAGGAGAACCCTTATGAGACAGGTACATGCAAAACCAAGGTTTGTACGGACAGACCATCTGCACCGCCTCTGGAATCGGTCAGATTCAAATCCCATATGTCTGGTGGGCTGAGCCTATATTCCTATATAGGGATCTGAGCCCCTATAGCCTTCTCTCTCCCAGAAAGGGGAAGAAAAAGGAGTGACTAGTGTAAATCTTGCACACCTTCCAGAAGCTAAATTCACTCCAAACATGAACAAAAATTAAGCAAAGCCATCTAGCCTGAACACAGAGCCTCCGAGCAGGACCTTCTGAGGGCAGAGGGCTCCGCAGGGCAGTCCTCTCCGTAAGTGATCTGGAAATTAAACCTTCAGACAACAATAAGCCCGAAGGCCAAGAGCAACAGAACCGCAGGGCTGCATCACACAGGTAAATAACCCCGCGGTGCCACCTCAGAAACCCGGGCGGCCTCGTGGTGCCGCCACCACGCGCAGGGCTGTGGAGAGGAGAGCCCCGCGGCCCAGGGCAGCATGAGCACCTCCGCCTGCGCTGCCAGGCCGGGCTCCGGCTGCTCCTCGAGCGCAGGCAGAGAACGTCCTGCCCAGCGCGGGGCATGGGGCAGCAGAGGGAAGGCGGCGGGCTGGGACTCTCTGCTGTCGCCAGGCTTTTCCGCACGGCTCTGCGGGGGCCCAGCTCCTGCTCAGCCACCGGTCTGCCACCAAGAAGCAGAAAGGGAAAAGGGAGGACTTTTTTGGCTTCCTACCTCTCCATGAGTCAGCTTGCAGAGCTGGCTGGACAGGAAGCGGGGAAAAATAAGCTGCTCCCTCCAAGGCTGCAATAAATTACCTGTCTCCATTTGCTGGAGAGAAGATTTATACTTACTCTCTGAACTGGTGTAGAGAGATTATGAAGTATTTTCCAATACATTTCATGCTTCTTTGCTTTTCTTTGGTACAAATAACTTCAATTGAGCTATAAATACTTCAAAAGCACGACAGTTGCAAAGGTCTCTGTACATTCAGTTCTATCTGCAAGAGAAATGTCTCTCCTCCTTTATAGGCTTCTAGGCTGCTGGGCAAAGCCAAATGGTTGGAATTTTCCTTTCCAGAGGCAGATCAAGAGCAGCATGTACGGCAAAATACCTCCAACGCCCAGCAGAGCAGACAGCAGAGGCACTGCTGGCATCGCGGCTTCACCAGGGCACCTGTGTGGCTGAAGCATCATGGTGTGAGCAGTAAATCTGTATTTTCAAGCCTAAAGCTGCTTCTCTGCTTTCCAGGAAGCTGGTTCTTGTGTGTCTCTTAACGTAATGAACCTTTCTCTTCCACATGAGATGTGTGAGTAGAAAAACAAGGTAAAAATGGCCACACAGCTTAAAGTTACTGATTTTTGAAGTCAGCTGCTCTTGTAACCAGGTCTGAGCACCTGAATGGCATGAAAGAGACCCAGCCGCAGCGGTTTGTGCATGCAGCACATTCCCTCTCACTGAAGGCAGTCTCCCCCTCCATTATCTACCAAGGCTATTTTTAGGACCGCGGCTAGATATTAACAAACTGCTTTTTTCCACTGCGGGGGCTGTGAATTTTAAGCTGGTTCCAGCTCTTGTGCATACCAGTCGTGCTCTGGAGCAAATTCCAATGGGTTACTGCAATGGTGCTCCGGAGCGCAGGGAGAACGACGTCACGCCGAGGAATGCGACCCTCTGGGACCCTGCGAGCAACTCGCCGGCACTGCGAGGCACATCAAAACGCAGCCGCGCACAAATCATTGGGAGCAGCTTTCTTGCTTGGGGTTGGGTTGGATATAATATAAACCTCTACTTCCCTAAAGCTGTGGATTGAGGCCTTCCCCACCCAGCAATGGGAAGTGGGTGAGCCCAGCCAGCTTCACAGCTCTGTTTCCTTTCTTTGAGTCTCCTAGGTGGGAAGTGCTGTGGGGCAAGTGCCAACAAGGGTGGGGAGGTAGGGGGAGAAGGGAAGGGCAGAGGGTGTCTGGGGGTAGGCGAGAAAGGGCACATTGTTCCCTCTGCACCTCCAGGGGCCCAGCAAGGGGACTAAAGCTTGGCACCGTGTTAGGATTTCCTTCAGGGGAGCCTCTGCCTCTGCTTCTTGGCACAGACGTCACCACTGCAGGAGGAGGAGAAACAAAGCCCTGACACCGGGTGGTCCCTGAGGTCGCTGCGATCACATTAGGAAGGGGATGCTGATAAGGCAGCTGCACTGCCACAGGTTGGGCAAGGAAAGGCAGGGGGTGGGCTGAGAAAGTGTGCAGCAGGCGTCTGGCCCTCCCAGGTCTCCAGTGGGAGCCATGGATGTTTCTGCAGGGAAGTCAAGCACTCAAAGGGTTCTGCAAGGCTCCCCTCCTGCAGACTTCTCCTATAAACTTCTCTCCCCCATAAGTATTTCCTTGCTGTGTGCTCTGAGGTGCAGGAAAAAAAAAAAATCTTGAGAATCCAAGAATCCAATCCCAGGCCAAATTCAATAACAAAGAGCAGCATGCAGAGTGTGCAAGCCTAAGAACCAGCTTCTGCACAGTCACAGAAAACACTTCATGCACTGGTTGAAAAAGTTGGACAAAAGAGCTTTGTGAGCCCATGCAAAATCAGTGCTTGGCCTTGTGCGTTTGGCTAACACGTCTCCAAGAGTTCTCTCTTTCGGGGGAAAGTGAGCAAGGTCGACACAATGCTATTGTTTTGGAGACTTTTAAGAGCCTAAAAGCCAGACCATCTCCATGGGGATACTGCTTGGGAGACAAGCATGCCTGTCTCCCAAGCAGTAATTATTTCTAAACAACCCAACTCTGCTGTCTGGTAGCTTGGCCAGCTACCTAATAAGCAGGCAAGTTGCTCAAGGCAGCGAACGGTGCCGTCTACTGGTTTCAAGCTCGGGGCTTCCGCACATTTCTCTTCTCCCCTGCCTGCTTGCTCATGTCATTACGTGCGTGTCACCAAACCCAAAACACTGCTGTTCAAAAGCCAGCAGCGGCACCAGCAAGCACATACGGGGTGAGGGCTGCAGGTGCCACAGTGCAAAGGTGTCTGTCATAACGTCCTCATTCCATGTGGCAAAGCGCAGGGCACACAGCAGCAGCAGCTCTCTGCTCCATCTCCCGCTTCCCAATGGATCACCTAAAACAGATTTTATTTCTGAAAACGGATGCTGATTTACTGCTACTGTATCATGACCCAATAGAGGAGGAGACAATTCACTCCTGCACCAAGGCACTAGATGTCTCAAGTCTATGTGATAAATGTTAAATCAAAATTTGATTTATATAAACTGAGGCACAAGGCGCCATCGCCACTGGGGAGAACCAGGATACTTTAATCCTCCTTTCCCCGACTCTGCTGGATGTAGTTGCTGTTACCATATCACAAATAGCAATTCAGCAAGTGAAGAGGAATTTATTAAACATAAATAATAGGCAAGGGTTTTATACCTTCTTTCTAGTTCCACCACTGTTCACAAAGAAACTGCCTGTGGAACCAGCTTTTAAAGAGCAGTGGAAGGTCCCAGATTAACGCATTTATGCTGTACATACACAGAGGGGGTGCCAGGAGGAACAGGTACAACACCCTTCCTCCACTTCTTTCCTCACCCCTGCATACAGTGCCTGTTAACAAAATCTCTGTGCACATTTCCTGAGCAACTACTGCCTGACTGGAAAATTTATATCCCTTCATTGTTTAGTACCTGCTATGCTGGCTGGCTTATTTACCCCATGCATCCTTTGACAAATTTACATGGCAAACCTTTTTTCTTTTAATGCTGAGAGGCTTGGCCTTGATTCGTCTTTACTTCCAGATGGATCTGACAGCTCTGTAGTAATCATTTCAGGACTGAATTGCCCTTAGGAGTGAAAAAAACCCTACTCATCTGGTTTAGCAGAGATTTTTCCAATAGCATTTAAAATGTAGCTCGGCAATGCAGCTATTGATTTTTCATTTTGAGGCAGTGATTCTTCAAAACAGAGAGAAGAAAGGAAGCCGAGCCCCTTCTTTCTGAATTGTCAGCGGCTCCGGCCCAGGGCAACTTAGCTATCATTTGGTAAGTCTTGAATTTTGTAGTCCTAACTGCAGTCCCAATGGACAAGAATGTACCCCCTCCAACCAACACGTCTACATGTGTCAGAACAATAAAAAAAAAAAAAAAAAAAAAAAAAACCCTTTCTCTTTCCAAAACAGAAGTTTTTTTTATTATGGCATTAATGAAGTCCCAAGTTGTAGAAATGTTCAGTTTTAGAAGATCTAGCACATGATCACTCTTCCCTGTAGTAACAAAGTGTTTCCCAATCAAGTTCCCTCTTTTCAACCCTTTTCCACTGCATCCACTTCAATCTTGCATGACACACACTGAAGCCGATTTGCCCTGGTAGCAGCAAAGGTTACAAAGGATCTGCTGCAAAGCAGAGATCTGTCAAGATAGGGTTTCAGAGATGTTTGTGGTCACAGGCTGACAGGACTAGAAACCAGGAGAGCCATCCTGGAAGAGTCACTGTGACAAGGAAAGTTTCCCACCCTGGTGAAAAGCTCAAGCCTGCTCATTTTCCCCCTTATGCGTTCCTCCATGAGGTGGAAGGAAACCTGTAGCTCAAGAGTTGCCAGCTCTGTCAAAAAAAAAAAAAAAATCTTATGATCTAGTTCTGTAAAAGGAGCAAAGAACAGAGAAAAAAAAAGTGGCCGAGTTTTGGGGTTGACATGTACGGATTGATGGAACACCATCTATTTTCCAGAATCTAATAATTCACAAATATCCCATCCAACTACCTTCCAGCTTTCAAGGAAAGTTCATGTCTTGGCACATGACAAATTGTATCTGGAAAGAAACTAGGGTAGGGGATTTCCCCAAGGCAGTGGAGGTTCATAATCATAATTAAAAGAAAAAAATGTTTTACAACCTCAACTGTGGATCGCTCTTCTTTAATAGATGTTAACCAGGACAGAATGCCACATTCACTGAAAAGATGAAAACTGCAGTTATAGTTAAGTTCTAGTGAAGTTGCCAAGCAGATGTTTATTTTTGGCTTCCACATATACTGAAGCCAAATGCTACACTGAATTGGGATTTCACAAAGTCTAACTGCTTTTCTTCCAGGTTACAATTTCATTGGAACAAAAGACAAAAAAAAAAAAAAAAAAGCTGACTTATGAGTCGGAAAAAAAATGGTAGCATCCGTTTCTATCATGTCTGTTTATATCATAGTTTAAATAAGGTTAGAATTGTGAAATTATTATTGATCAACTTCCAACTGCAGCCTAGCTCCATCCAGCACATGTGCAAAAGAGGAAAAGTCACTGGAAGTGAATCATGTGTCAGTCTTTTAACTTCTGCAAGCCTGTGTGCAAACTGCTCAGCACTAATGAAATTACTGGGAAGTCAGGTTAAAGAGGAGTGAAAGAATTCACAAGCCCCAAGTTCACTGTTCCCAGCGTTGTATGAGTATTACAGATTCCCCCTCCAAAAACCAGGAGATGGATTTCACATTAATTTGAGGCTTGATCTCACAGCTACCATAGCTGCTGACGTAATGAAAAATGCTAACCTGGGGCAGCAGTGAGGGACTTTAATTCAGTGCTGTTTCCTTCATTGTGAAGAAGCAGTGAACCGCAGTGAAGTAATCCCCCAAAGTGGGAGCGCGCACTGTTCAAGGCACTGATTTGGGGATGAAATGCAAACCCAAAATTCTGACTACTTTCTTAGAAAAAGCCCTTTAGGACTTTCTTAAGAAGCCTGGATCTCGTTCCAGCTGGAAGAGAAGTGTCCTGCAATTCCTCCCAATAATTTAAATTGGAAATATGGGGTTATTCACACCCTCTAAGCAACTGTTGCAAACTATTGGGATGTGCTGCTAAATAATTGCTAAATAATGGTAAGTTCACCAGTTGCCAGATCTCTAAAGTGATTTTGCATATGCTGAGGTGAAAAGTGCTGTATCAGTGCAAGACTGCATTTCACATTAAACAAAGGAGGGGGTGGACACGGTTTAAAGTCTTTCTTACAACTGTTTTTTTTTGTTTGGTTTTTTTTTTTTTTTTTCCAACAGGCCACCCGACAGCACATTTTCATTCATTAGTAAGTCCCAGTGAAGGAAACTGTGGGTAAATAAACATAACTCGGCTTACTGCCTTTCACTAGAGCATTTTATGCATTCAGAGAAGTCTCAGAACTGCTGAGAGCTTCGTATATCTTTGTGATGTCTCTTCTGTCACAAGTGCTCTCCTTGTTCTGAAGTCCTTCAAAGCATAGTTACCTCAGTTGAGAAAGAAAGTACTGCCTCACTGTGAGAAATACAGCAGAACATATGAAACTTGGGAAGATTCCTTCTTTTGGGAGAATTTCCATACTTTGGGGCATGACAGCAGTAATTGAAAGGTAATGCCATGCTGCTTAACCACCTCAAATCCCTAATTAATTTTAGGTCTACCAAGATTTTAAAGTCAAGTTTAGTGTTCAGGCTTTTGGGTTGCCATTCATTAGCAGGCACGTGCCAGGCAAGGTTGGTGAGCCACAGAGGTCATATGGCAGAACATACAAAGACGTATGGAAATGGCACAGGTGGAGGAGTTAATCACACAGGATTAGCAACGGAGAGGCAACTATACCCAGTATAATTCTCAGTGAAGAAGAAATTGGCCTCAAATGGATCGAAAGATAAACAGTGCTTCCTGGTGGGAATCTAGCAACCCATAGTCCCACAGCCTATCTGGAAAAATACTTTCGAAAACAAAAAGATTGGCAACTGCATGTATTAAGCCTCACCCAGGTTATTTTGCTCCAGGGCTTACAGATCGCTTTG
Source organism: Crypturellus tataupa (assembly GCA_034781795.1). Taxonomy (NCBI): domain Eukaryota; kingdom Metazoa; phylum Chordata; class Aves; order Tinamiformes; family Tinamidae; genus Crypturellus; species Crypturellus tataupa. Next base: position 4,122,717 of record JAWLRI010000401.1, read on the forward strand.
TAATATGAAATTTGTTTTTGTAAAAGCACTACTTCAGCGGGACATTGTCCAACCTGGATGCTACCTTTTTAACATTGCCTTTTTGGAAGGGACTGCCTTAGAATTTATGGCAGAATATGGTGCAACTGCTATAGAGGGAGAAAAGGACCTTGCTAATATTTCTTCTCCATCCGTCTCCAATTTCTAAGAAATATTTATATTCTTGAAGGTAAAGGAATCTCCTGTTGCTCTTTTCTATTTATCGAAAGTAAATTACCAGGGCCACCCCAACAGCTCTGTGGAGAGAGTAATATAGAAGCAGGAACACTTGGCTCCCTACGGCCAGCTGGGCTTGGAATAGAGCTGTGACAGGGTGAAGAATGAATTATGCTTCCCTACAACGAAGCCGCTGGCTACTGAGCAACTTTGCAGCCTTCAAAGCGCAATTCTGGCTTTCCCTGCTACAAGTGAAGCTCACGGGTGCAGGCTGTTGTGGTAAGGAGTTACTGGGAGAGTTAACTTTGGAGGGGAGAAACGGCAAAGCGCTTTTTTTTCCTTCTTCTCTTTTCTTAGAGGAAAAAGCTTTTGGCAGAGGGTTCTCTCAGCCCGTGTGATGTCCAGGACTGCCGCCCCCTTCTTCGGCAGGCGCAAACACCTTTCTTGGCGCGCGCGTTGGCCGGGGCCAGACGCAGGAGGGAGGGGAGCGCTTGCCTTTCTGCGCTCCCGCTGCCAAGAGCGAAGAGGTTGGGTAGCGCTTGAGCAGCGGCGTGGGCCTCCCGCTGCCCCCACCAGCTCCGCGACCTCCGCGCACACTTGGACACGCCACCTCCCTCGGCATCCAGAAACTCAGCTCGGCAGAGGCCACAAACCGTGCGGTGCCGAGGAGCAGTGCTGAAGCAGCGCTGTGCAGCGTGAGGCCACACGGGCCTGGAGCATGAGCTGCCCGGCCCCTCCGGCTGCACTTTGACTTAAACAACCCAGAAAGGGGAAGCTGCATCGCTCCCCTGGGAATCACAACCTTCCTCTCACACATTCCTCAGCTAAACTGCAGAAATAATTCAAGAACAAGCCTCCAAATAAGACTCATTTCTACATTACTTGGAAATACACTACCGCTGATGTTGCACACTAAGAGCTGACTTACTGTAGGGCGGTTGAAGGTCTTTGGGTAGCCCCAGTGAACTCAAATGCCAACCTAATTACGGAGGTTTCACTCATCTTGCATTTTGCCACTCTTGATTTCACCACCCAGAGAAGCGCACTGGCTCCTGCTGAGAATAGCCCGAGCTTGGTTCCCCCCAAGGACAGCTGCCTGCTGAAGACTGCTGAGAGGTACCACGTTCAGTAGGCAGCTCAAGCACCACGTAGAGTTTTGCTGGGCAGGTAAGAAGGGTAACTTGGATGCACAGAGACGCCAAGATACAGCCGTTTGTGCCAAACATTTACTCATGGCACTACTTCACAGGAATTATTCTCCATAACAACTGCATTGTCATATCCTACAACTGCAGCCCAGGCAACCTCCCAGCTGAGCTCACTACGGCTGCTGTCTGATGTGCTCTACATACAAAGACCCAGAACTACCCAGATGTTCTCTATGTAAAACATTTGGTTTGAAACATGCGGCACTTCTTTCCAAAAACCCATTACATTTGTTTAATGGACTCACACAGTTCAACTAAAATATCCTGGAGCAGACATTTGACTGCAACTCTACTCTACAAGTCCCATCTGTGCAAAAAAAAAAAAAAAAAAAAAAAAGAAACAAAAACTAAATGAGAATAAATGAGAATGCTTTACATGATTTATGCTGTCTCTATGATCAGCCAGTTCATAAAATAAAAGCTTTGCTCTACAGACAATAACACAAATTGCTTTCAAGTGCATTGTTTAGTCCTTGCCTGCATTAACCAAATATTTCAGTTGAAACAAAGGGACAAATTCTACTTTTCAGTTTACAACAGTGTTAATGTAACTGTGAGCAACATTTTACCCATGGACATCACAAGGGATGTGATTTTTTTAGCTTTACACTCCGACTGAGTGAATAATGATATCCAGTAATGATAACCAGTTACATTCATGGCTACAGGGTTTTCTTTTCATCTGAGGAAGGCTGGAAGGAGGTTAAAGTACAGAATGAAATTCTTTTCCCTGACAAATTCCTCTCTAGTAATACACAATCCACAACCAAGCATTTCATCGGTCCCATTAGGACACATTTTCATAACGAAATGCCAGACAGGATGAACTGCAAGAACACATTTGTTTCACAGAAACAGAGAGAAAATCCTCATATTGTACACAGAATAAACCTGTTGGAAAAGAGGGCTAGCCCATGGTCTGGACATAAATACATCACATGGTCCAGCTGAAGGCTGGTTGTTTTTGGGTCCTGGGGACCTGCAGTGGTCTGGAGGAGTGAGCAAATGTGAAGGCAACACAGCAGCCTGGGGGCTTTGGAAAAAGGTGGCACCACTGCCTCTAGCACGTGCCCAGACTTCAGAAGCAGGATGCCACTTCACCAGTTCCCTTGCTGAGACAGAGATGGCTACACACGCGGAAGACAAGGCTAGACTCAGCGAAGCGCCGAGGCCCTCGCAGATCATCCTCTTCGTGGCTCTGCTGTAGATGCTCTGCATGACCTCGCAGAAATCTCTTACCCCCTTGGCACTCAAACTACAGCTGCAAAAACAGAACCCTAAAGCAGACAGGGCTTAAACCCACAGAAGAGTGTTTCTCCATTTCACCTTACTTCAGCACCCCAAAGAAAATAAATGCCACCAGGAAAGGCTATCTGTGCTTGCCAAAACTGCTGCCATCATTCAGCTCCTGCTCACCCTGCACTGGTGTAACTTTTCCATCTAACCAGCTGACCCACCTAGGCTGATGTAACATTAAATATAGATATTCCCTCACTTCCTCTTTGGAAAAAAATGAAGGGAATAATTCTACTTACTAAACAAAAGAATTGTAGGGCTATAAAGAGTTTGTAACATGATGAATAACACATAAAGCCTATAAATAAATATGAAAGAGGGAAAGTTGAATGGTACACAACGAAGAGGCAGCTTAGCATAAAGGACATCGTGTGACTCATATATAGACCTGGTTAAAAATGTATCTTCCTGAGGGGGTAATGTGGAGGTCTCTCAACTGTACCCCTCTGTAGGTAAGCTAAGCCCATGCTAAATCTATTCTTGGCATCTGAACCACGCAAATTAAAAGATATGTACAGAGTCTAACTAAGCCTCCCCAAAAAATCCAGCTAATCCTTCCTATCACATTACAGTTGTCAAGCAGAGGTCCGAATGTCCTGCTCACTCCTGTTATCTTAAATACCCTTGTGCTCAAACAGTAGCATTACCCTCTAGCAGATATTTTACCAGTATTTCTGTTTTATACACAGCTACTTCATGCTTTACGCTGTGCAGAGTTAGAGCTTGCAGTGAACAACCGGGGACATTTCACTCCTCCAGATTCTCCTATCCAGCACCTTTTTACTGTGCCAACATGTTGCAGCGGGAAACACAGAACAGCAGAATGGTGCTGCTGGAATCCCTGCTCAGAGAGGCATCCTTTCAAGTCTAAGGGACGCCTTCATGCACTTCGGCTTCCGGGACTACCCGATGGGCTATGAGGCATTTGTGCCTTGCAACAGACACAATTAAAAACCACTCGCAAAACTACTTGATTTGATTCAGGCAGAATGCAATGGCAAAAATAAATAAGTAAATGGAAACGCCAAACAAATGCCACGGGAGTTGTTTTTCTAACAAATGCTTAGCAATCTTTCTCCAATAAACTTACAGGCAAAAGGTTTAACCTTTTAGTATCAATGACAGCAAAACACTGGACTAACAAATAGGAGCATTTGTTTAGTACCAGACAGATTAAAATTTATCCAATCTTTGTTGCTACCTTTTGTGGGCACCATAAAAAAAATTCGTTGTCACTCTTAAAGTAACCCTTGCATCTCAAGCGAAGGAAGATATCATTCATCACTGAGTTTGGTGATTAGAAATTGTAACAGAGATGAAATCCCTTTTTTGTGCATGGGAAACATGATATGAAGGCTTTGCGATTGCCATCTACAGCAGGCCCCCAAATCTTTCTGATCTATCCATGAATGGCTAAATTTAGTCTCCCAGCTTGGAGCAGCATCCTTTCACAGGAACAATGAATTTATTTTCTTTTTTTAAACCTAGTACCCCTTAACTACTGTCCCCGTTCCAAGGCACTAGTGCCTAAACCCAGACACGCTGACTCAGATCTCTGTCATCGTGAAACATTAGAATAATCTCAAGTCCCTCCAGCAGCCAGACCTCCAAGCAAAGACACTTGGCTCCTCCACAGTTTCTCCTTCAGCTGCCCCATACACCAGCAGTGGGGCCGGAGCAGCTCTGGGCCTAACGCAGGATGTCAGGCTCAGCACAGGCAGAAGTCCTCGAGGAAGGCAAGGCCACATGGATGAAGCTGCCTTTGCAGCATTACTGCTGCGATTAGGGACAGCTCCTCAGGGCATGCAGAGCCTCCCTGCTTCTTCGCAGGGCACCCAAACTGCCTTTGGCCCCCTCTGAAATGAGGCAGCGGGAGCAAGGAGGGTTGCAAGGGGCCTGAACAGGGTTGAGGAGAATTCAGGAAAAGACCTGGGCTCAGCAGAAACATGAAGTGAGGACAGTTTTCTGTTATAAATAGGGCTGAGCTGAGGTGGGAAAGGCAGTGAGGTAGAAGAGGGGCTGAGGAGTCACCCTGAAATCAGTTGTGCTGGTGAAATATTAGCTTGACTACCCTCAGCTGTCTTCTTAATGTCTTCAGTTAGTAGAGGGCACTAGAATAGATTCTGCAGCCATTAAGTCATAAACCACTAAAAAACCCACATTTATTTTGTGATTTTGCTTTTACCTACAACTGGTCAGGACTATTTTGAACATTCCAGTCATGTCCTTTTCTCACAGCTGCTTCATTGTTGAGTATTTATATAAGAGGAACTACCCATTATAGTATTTTATTATTTTCCTTCATGTATAAGAACACAGCCCGAAAAAAAGAAATCACACTTGAGCAAGATCCAGGACTTGCATCCACCTGTGGGCCAGTGACAGTTTTAAGAGCTAACATCTTGTAAACCATCAAAGAGTTAAGCATTAACACTATGCATTAGTTTAAAAGAATGAATTGAGGTGATTGGTTCAGGATGAGGGAGATCCAGCTGATGAGTTTAAAATATCAAAAATTCTGAGCTAAAATGAGAGCATTAACCAGGGCGTCAACAATAGAGGGCTACAGTCTGGCATCCTCCACCCATGTCCCCTTGCAGCCTGCAGCAAAGGTTACAGGAGGGCCTCTGCATCTATGCAACATCTGGCATTTCTGGTGTGGGGCCAGGCTGCTTGATGGGGATGGCCAGACACCACAGCCTCATGCAATATCTCACCCAGCCCCCTCGTGTTCAAAGGTCTGGGATCCTCTAATTCATACAATGTACCGTGTTGTCTGTGAAGACGTGGTGATAAATACATTCTGTTTAAAAGCAGATACTTCTCAAATCATAACTTGCAGATGCTCAAAGTCTTTCATGTGGGTAAGACAAATGAGAGCCATAGAGACTGATTTTGTAGCCAGGGAGTACAGGAAGCAACAGCAGGAGAACACTAGTGAGAGCCTGGATGCACTTATGGCTTTAATGAATTGGTCATCAAATATAACAACACACATATGCAGTTCTTACCTTGCTTTGTAGTTCGCTCCCTGCGCCCCCACCCCAGCCTTCCCCATCTATCTACAAAGTGGAAATTATTTTGAGTTTCGTTTATTAAATGGACACACATGGTACTCATATCTGTTGGATTTAAGGGAAACACTGACAAATATCATTTGCATATATAGCAACATCCCCTCTCACTGGAGACACGTTTCCTCAGGAACATCTGCTCTTCCCAGTGCACTGACGGGAATGTTGCCCATGAAGCGTGTGGTGCCCAGGGGCAGAGCCTGGCTCAGGAAGGGGCAGGGAGGAGACAGGGATGTTCCAGCTGCACAGGACACCTGTATTGAGATAGATGCACCTGGGGCTGGTTTTAACCCTCCTCCAGCATTCCTCCTCCCTGGCCCTGCTGTGGCCATCAGCACCACGCGCCTCTTCCCGAGTCTCCCATCCAGCAAAAACCTCTCTGGTTATTTGTTTACCAGACAAAACACAGACTAACGGCGATTACGGCTCTGTAAGGGATAAACAACTGCTAGCAAGAAATGCACATTCCAAATGGTTTTATTCAATGTGTCTGACCCCCAACTGCAGTATATACAATAATTGCCTCCACATGTCAAATCCACATTGTGGTTCTTAAAAAATAATAATGATTTTTAAAACACATGCCACCAAAAAAATGCCATATATTTTATCTATATCTAATGAAAGACATTGTACAAGCAATTTCCATTCTGTTGAGTTCTCTCACATATGCTGCTTTGAAACCATTTGTAAAAGAAGACTTAGGCATTTTTACAGTGTTTTAAACTGAGGACTGCATTGTAAACCTTGGCTCAAATTTTGCTGTGAATTTCAGATTTAATAGGATCACAGTGTACATATACCAGGCCAAAATATGCCCATTAATCAATCTAGCTTTCCTACATTAAGTGGTACTGCTTTGCACAAAGATATACTGAGAAACAGGAAAGTTAATTGACCTGCCAAAAACTGCTCAATCTAACAAAAAAAAAAAAAAAAAAAGAAGCAACAGACCTTCAAAATTTTCCAATTCATTCACATCTATAAGACTCCAGCTAGCAATATTGCTGGATGCTCGCTCAAAGCTAAGGAAGAACATGCTGTTCTTTAATTTGGTAAAAGATTTGACAAGCTGATATATCCCATGACCCTTACTGGCTAGTCATTAATTCAGGCTCTCATACCACTGAACCAAACGGCTTCTTTAACAGGACTTTCAGTGCAGAAAAGTATTATTTTGGACTTTGCCTTTCACCTAATAACATGCTGTAATCCGTAATTTCAGTTTGCAGCCCATCCTTGGCATTTCAGTTACATCTGTGTGTATGTGAAGAGGGAATGAAGTAATTTTTTTACAATCTATTGGTAACCGATATTGTAGTAAGCCAACAGTACTCACAACAAATCACATGAGTGAATTCAGTGTTTTTTTTTTTCCCGCTTTTACCTTTAATGCAGAGCTAAAACATAGCTAATAGGGATGGAACAAATAACAAGCTAACGACAATCATATGCCCTTCCCAGCAGCACGGGCGCAAAAGGCTCGGGGACGGGGAGCGAAGCTGAGTGTCATACAAGGACAAAGGCTTCAGGCACAGATAAGGACAGGGCAGGCTGCAAAGGGGAGAGCCTGGGCTCTGTGCTCAGCTGCTGTGTGTCGGGCTTGCATGCCACATACCCCGCACGCTGCAGAAATCAGGGATTAGGCTGGGCGCTCAAAACCAGCAGACTCTTCTGGTGATTTGGGCTTTAACCTACAAGTTTTTCTTTCTTTCTTTCTCATGTATAAAATGGGAGTGATACAAGCCATAATTACTATTACTCGTGTGTGTTACCATAGCTGCCCAAATTACATTCATGGATCAAGATTCGTTGTGCAAAGCACTGCACAAGCAGTTCTCAGCACAGCAGTATTGAGTAGATACTTCCACCAGCGTCTGCAATAAAGGAAGGTATTTTAACAAAACAACAAAGAAAATGTCTAAAGAATGAACAGTTCTCTGTCAGATTTGGACATTATTCTGCAAAAGCTGCATGCTGAATGGCCAAGACAAAAATCAACCCAAAGCACTGGCCTATGTGCAGAAGCAGAAGTGGTGAGAAAAAGGTGGAAGTATATCAAGTCCTTAAAATCACATGGTAATTCACATGCACAAGAGGGAAAAGCAGGATACTGGCATTTTCTATTTGTAGAATGCTTGCCTTGACAACACAAACGTGCTTTTAACGTAACTTCTTCATTCACTGAGAGAGCCCAGTGCTTTAAGGCTGCCAGAATGCTTCCAGCTCCTTTGCTGCTCCAAGAAAGCATAGGAGAACGTGTGTCCAGGTAGGAGAACGTACCAAGTGCTACTCAGGCTTGAGGCTGCTGGCCCAAGTGCTTGAGAGCGGCAGACAGGCACCTGCCTCCATATGGCACCAGCAAAGCAGCAGGCAGGAAAATTGGGGAAAAACCTCCTAACTGTTTTTCCCTGTCCCTAGTGACCTGTGAGCACTTTTGTTCTGATGAGCACTTTTATCCTTTAGAACCATGCTGCAAACAAGTGAATGGTTTCATGGCACAAGAAAAGAAGAGAAAAGGAAAGGAAACAAAGGCCTTATTTCCTGACCTGACAGAGCTGTCACTGCTGGCATTTGTGTTTTGGTTTTGCCATAATATGGGGAAATATAATCTACAAAGCAAAAGCGTTCTTCAATATATAACATTTGTGCCTCAGAGCTTCAAAAACCCCATGTGGATTTCCCGAATCATCACAAAGCAGAGTTACTTCCAAATGAAGACTTCCACTGGAACTGCACACAAAAAGAATTCTGTTGATCTAAGGCCTTTATAAAAAAAATTAAATGTTAATTTGGAAATCAATTTCATCAAGCAATATCCTTCCACCTGCATTTCTACACACATACACACACACACAAAAAAGATAAATAACATGCACCACTAACCATAACACGCCTGCACAAATATGCACCACATGCCTGGTTTTCATATTCGGCTGCAGCTTGTCATCAATTCCCAAAATAATTAACTTGCCAGAGGAATGGCTGTAGAAGAATAGTGCTTCCTCCACCTGCTGGTGAGGAGGAAAAAAAGATGTTCAGCTCAGAAGCAGAGAGAGAAGGGGGAGCAGATGGCCCCGCAGCTATTCCCTATCACCTCCCGCAGGCAGCCTCAGGACAGGACGGGAGGGAAGCTCACTGCTTTCCCTGGGAGGAATATCGGTGCTGTGCACAGGCCGTCCCTGCAAGGACGCGCAGGCAGGGCTGACTGCTTGGCCAGGGGTTCCCACAAACGTCGGGCGACACGAGCGAACCCAATTTCAGAATTAAAAAAGGCAGATAAAAAGACTGGAGTTGCCTACGTGTGTTTTCGAGTCGCCCTGCAAGGAGACTTTGCTCCAGCGGGACCCCTCACTCACAACAGCATCGAGCAGCATCTCCCTTCCTAGCAGACCTTGCACGTGAGTGCAAGAGACGGCCAATATCCAGCCCTTTTTCAACATCCGGTGGGTCTCACTCACCTGAGAGTAGCTGAATTTCTTGGCTAACGAATACCGAAAGCACAACACGAGCCACAGATCAGTTCTTTGCTTTAACACAGGCAAGATGACAAGCGGAGAAAACACCCACAGAAATGTCGACACGAGTGCTAGTTCACAGCCTTGCAATATCATCTCTTCATGCTTACACTTACTAACAGGTGCATTAATTTAAAATATCGTAAGTTAGACAGCGTACGCTGAGCCAGTACTAATGAAGGAAATCTTGCTGGCAAAATGGGGCACCTCATCCGTCATGTGCTGGGCATTATTTTAACTGCTACGGGCAGCACGCAATACAGTCTGCAGTCACTGTGGTAACAAATACACAAATTCACCTATGTTGTTTCCAATAACAAACTAAATATATCATACAATCTACCCCAGAGCTTTACTGCAGGAAACTTTATGATCACATTTCAGCAAGATAAAAGCAAAGATAAAGAAACTATAACTGTTCAAACAAACATAACCTGTTGTTGAGTGCCAAGTATTACTTCCATTCCTATCAAGAGAGATCTTGCTATCGATTTTTCAATGGCACAAGACTAAAGCATACACCTACCTAGGATTGAACTGTCTTCTCACCCTTTTATTTCACTAACTCAAATTTGCCAATTTCTGTTTCATGCTTGAGCTCTTTATTGTAGCCATACAGATGGCAGCAAATCCAAAGTTCATGTTTCCTGTTAAAAGCCTGGCTAATCATGCAAATATCTCTGCACAACACTGTACAGCTAAAGAGATTGTCAGTGAACAAAAAAACGGAGAGGCCAAATATGAGAATAACTTGGACAGGGCTGACTACTGGGAACACAGTGTTGCTTCCAAGGTCCAGGTTTGCAATCTGTTACCACGCAGCTTCAAAATATCTGCTTGCCGCTGAGCAAAGAGAAAGATGATTAGCTAAAGCAGTAGCAGAACAGGAGGCAAACAGGCTGGACTAGAGTGACCTTGGGACTCTCACTACCTAGCTTCTGGTTTTAGGCAATTTGCATTGGAAGTCCTGGCAGGAACGGCCGGCCACACTGCTCTCTCCGTGCATCCCCTGCTGGACACACTGCGGCATCCAGGCAGGCTTGTTCACGCTGTAAACGCCAGCCACTAGTGGGAACAGAGGAGAAGAAAGGCAGGGGAAGGAGAAAACCTGAAGGAAAACTCTGCCCCTCTCTGACCAGACTCCCTGTCAGGGCGCTCTGCTCACCGCCAGGAAGCAATTTGCCGGGAATGAATGTTTGCTGTAACAGTCAGACACGGAAACCATCAGAAAGCAAGAAGCGTTTTCTACTCACTTAGGTCTGGCTGGACTCCTGACAACTAGCTTTTATTCTGTAAACAGACAAAATGCGGGTATTTTACACACACTCACAGATGTGAAAGTTCAAATAGAAACATTACACCCAAACTCAACTGCAGACCAGTTAATAATTATGAAGTGCCATACGCCAAGGGTTATATTACAACAATATAAAACTAACACCCCCGTAAGGATTTGTTTAGTTTCTACATACCAGTTGATAGAGTGGGTGTTACATTTTTATTGCACTTAAGATTCTGGGAGTATTTTGATTTTCACTCTCTCCAGTGCCATGATGATATTAGCCACATGAACGCTACTCAGACCCTATCATCTAAGCATCATTTGCTGTATAGCCTCACAGGTACCAAAATATGGAAAGACCAGAGATGATGTTTGCTTAGAGTGGAGATATGTCTACAGTACATCCTTGGCTCCGAGCAACCCCCTCCCAACACCGTATCTGTCCTAAACCACAGTCCATTTTTTTTCCTCCAATTGATCATATCTTTAAAAAAGGGTATTTTCAATATATTTGTTCATTTGCTAGATTGTGTAATCCACAGCCAAGTTACCTACCTATAAAAGGATCCTTAGTAAATAATATAGCCTAGGAGCTTTTGTTAGCCTCAAACTGTAAAACAGCCAAGAGAGCAAACTTTAAAACTCATGCGCTCAGAGTGAGCATGTGCAAAGATGTCCATCTCTGGTTTCTCTTTAGCCAGCCTCCAAATGAGCTAATAAACTGAAAGCATACATGATACGACTCTAAAACTTGGCTGAAACTCTCATTTTCACTGTCGACACAAAGATATTCAGTTGCAAAGTAAACGGCCCTGATTAAAGCCACTGCATCTCCGATTTCTCTTTCTGTTTTACAGTTGCTTCTGCCTCTTGGGTCATGCTCAGCTTGCAGACACCACCACAAGAAAAAAAAAAAAAAAAAAAAAGGTAAATGAAACAAAACCTGTAGTGTCACTAGGGAAATGCCTCGCTTTTCTATGAGGTCTAGTGAAAAAAATCAATTAGTCTACCTTGTATGAAAGGCTGTGCTAAGAGCTCTTCAGAAAAGCATCTGTTTCTCCAGGCAGCCTTTAAGGCAATCCCTGCCTCCCATTCGCTCGTCCTCTGTGAATGGTTACATATTTCAGTGAAGGAAAAATGACAATAACTCTGAGTAATGTGTACGTTTCTTCAATCGCATTTTTGTGCTCGGCTGGAGCGCCGCGCGGCCGAGGAAACGCCGGGGCTGAGTTATGGCAGGACACGCTCGGGGCCGCTCTCATTCCCGAGCCAGCCGGCCCGGCCGAGCTGCGCGGCGGCTCGTCAAAACCAACGGGGCCCGGGCTGCAGCCCCTGCAGTTTTTTGAGGTGTCAGCAAAGTTCGGGTCGCAAAAGCACGACTGCACCGCAGCGACTCCTTAACCGGAGCACCAGCCTCCGGCAGCCCGGCGGTGCCCTAGGAGCTGCTTGGGGCCGCGACAGGGCTCGGGAAAGCCTGGGTTTCCAGGTGGGGGAGAATGGGGATGAGCGCTGCGGTGCGCCCCGGGGAGGGAATAAAAACCAAGAGCCACCCTATGTCTCCAATAGTAGTAATACACCTCTTTTTTTTTTTTTTTTTCCTTTTTTTTTTTTCTTTTTTAAGAATGATGTATAACCACAATACTTCCCCCCAAATTAATTAATTAATTAACTAATTAAATTGCTCTCCAGGGCTTGCACCCAAAGCACGGGCGCCCAAAGGGAGGCGCCCACAGGGTGCCGCTCAGAGGTGCCCCGGGCTCCGCAGGGCACCGGCTCGGGGGTGCCTCCCCCTCGGGACGCCCCGCAGCGGCTCCATTCCGCGATAAAAGCGTCGCCACCGAACCACACCGCTATTATTTTACTAGGAGGGGGGGGGAACAGCCCGCCTTACCACTCTGCCGGAAAACCTCTCGATGGCGCGCTTCACTTTGCCGTACGTGCCCTTGCCCAGCGTCTCCTGCAGCTCGTAGCGGTGCTTCAGGTTGTGCTTGTGGTGATGCCGCTTCACCCCTTGCTGCTGCCTCCTCGGCTCCGCCGCCGCCGCCGCCTCGGCGCGCGGCT
>JAWLRI010000401.1:4135450-4154783 GCA_034781795.1 Crypturellus tataupa
CCCGCCCCCGCTCCCGCCGAGGCGTTAACGGTAACGGCGGCGGCGGCGGCCGCGCCGGGGCCTCCTTTGTGCACGGGGCGCTGGTGGATGGAGGCCCGTTGTTTTCTTGCCATTTCTACAAACGCCTGTTTTTTTTTTCCCCCCTCCGGTAGCCCAACGGGTAAGGGTTTCCTGTCGGGTTTCCGTGCAGTTAGAGCTCATAGGATACGCGCGGGCGCTGCCCCTGGCTGCGCTTGGCAGGCGGCGGGCGCCGTTGGCCGCTCCGGCGGGTTTTCCACCTGCGGGAAACCTCTCCGGGCCCGGATCCCGCTGCCGTTTACCTTCCCGCAGCCCGGTGCCAAGATCCGGGGCTCGTGGGGCCCTCACCGCCGCTTTCAGGAGCTTTGAGATGGAAATGACGGCTGTTTTTTACTCTTCTGCCCGTTTTCAAATAAGCTGGTTGTTTCTCTTGCAAAAGCATCTTGAGAAGTTAAGCCAACGTGGGCATATAAATTATAGTCGGGGCTAAAATGCGTCAGATGTCACCAGTCCTCGCGTCCTGCTGGAGTAATACTCATGCAAGGGGCTCTGTGAGCCCAGCCAATATTTGACCGGTTGGCTCATGCTTAAAACTCGGCTTTATCAGCTAAGTCGGAGCACTGAAGTGATGGATCTGCACCCGACACCATGAAACGAGTCTCATGTTGAACACCTCAAGCGCGCTGGGCTCATGCATGAGGAAGGGAAGCATCTCCGTAAGGTTCCTTAGTGAGCAGCAACACACTCTGCCGAGGTTACAGCCCTAGCTCCTCGAACCTGATAAACTTGAAAACACGTGTTTCTCTGTAATTACTGTCGCTCTACGTTCATTTTAGGATGAGCAGAATTGCCTGGCTGGCTTTAGTCAAAAATCTATCCAGCGCAATATCCTCTTTCCGACAAAGCCAGCACCGTGCTGGCTGGTTTGAGGCAAAAGAAAGAAGAATCCCCTAGTGGTCAGAGGAAAAGTAATGTCTCCTGCATAAAGTTCTTGATCTTTGGGAGGCAGACACTGGCTTGAGCCCAGAGAAGGAAAATCTAACATATTTTTTTTTCACAGAGTGCATCACAAACTAGATGATACTGTAAAATTAAAAAAATAAAAAGGATCGGGAAACCTTGCTCTGTTATCAAACAAGAGGGAGAGCTGTGTCCTCCTACAACCCCATCCTTTCCTTTAATGGTGAAAAGGACGGAGGCCCTGTGGCCTTCCCTTTGTAAGCAATCAGGCTACTTCAGTAGCTCTGAATCGTTTTAATACTCCAAAGTGCTGTTGCATTCCCGCCAGCTGCCATCAAATTGAGCTGACTGCGTCAGCTACATGGACGAATGGGAGAGGCAGGGCTGGCCCTGTTGCAGCTCTCGGCTACCTTCTGTGCCCGCTCCCTGCACACCCCTGGCTTGAAATCCACTTAGGAAGGACTTCTCAAACTGGTGGCAAGCCCTAACCAGGAGGACGTGAAAGAAGAGGGCAGGACTGCGCTTAGGGATCGCGCAGGGATGGGGTGAGGATGCAGCAGCACTGGGAGGCTGGAGGGAGCTAGGGGAGAGCTGAAGAGGGGCCCTGGTCTGTCAGAAAAATGTGAAAAATTGCTCTAGGAGAGGGTTGCCTCAATGCAACTCAAACAGATTGGATCAGAGTCCCAGTCTTACAGAGTGCAAAGGCAAGGGCAATTTGTTCAGATGACAGGGGGGGTCATCATCATCATCATCATCAGTTCACAAGGGTCTGCACTCCAACAGCAGCTCCACGATGGCTCGTCCTTCCAGAAGGCAGCAGGGAGGAGCGTCCAGCTAGGCTCACCTCCAGCTGTCTGGAAGCTCCCTTTAGGCTAGCATCAGAGTAGCCAAATCCAGGGCCTTTACACCTCTTAAACAGCTGGAAAGCAGTGGTCCCCATGAAGAAAATAGTTTTCATTTGCGTTATAGTCATGAGCCTTATTAATATTCCAAGGAGGGTATTCTCTTTTAACTAGCTGGAAGCATACACCATCAGTTACATCAGTCATGAATCATCGTTACATACTGCAAAGGGACAGATTTAAAGCATAATAAATTTCCAGAAGTTCCAAAATGAGAATTGCCATTTTTAAAGTGGTATAAGTATAGGCAACGTGTAGTATTAGAGATACTATTTTTCCCTTTAAATTTCCACTGTCTCGCGTGAGAAGCCAAAGGGCATTAAGCAAATCAAATCTGTACATTAAAATGGGACACAAGAAACTATATACTCGTATGTTGCAGCAATAGCAACAGGAAATTATGATAAATATAGAGGTACACGTGATTAAATGGAAATACTTCTTTTTAATTCTTAACATTCTGTCAGCTTTGCAATGAATATTACCCTTGTCACTGCCAGAATAATAATAGTAGAGCAAATAGTAAATCACATCCTTCACAATATGTATAAGAATAACAAGAGGAGAAAAGTCACAGAGGAAGGGAGAAAAAAATGTTAGAATGGACACAGAAAATCTGAGATAATGCCCTTTTTGATTTCTTTAGACAATTTGCATCATTCTACTTGTTCATGTCAATGTAAAGAATGCAGTATTTTGTTGTTTCTGAAATAAACACTTGGTAAGAATTTCTGCCCTCTGAGATTGTAGACACCACCAGGGAATTCTTCAGTTCTGACATTATTTTTTTATGTAAATGCCTTTCCTTGTTCACAAGAAGGAATTGTCGTCCCGTTGAAACCGGTAGATTTCCGGTAACCACCTTCAAAGGAAATAGGATCAGGCTCTGATATGCAAGACAGTATTGTAGAATATTTTGCACCAAAGCTCAACAATATACATGAGAATAACAACAACAACAGTAAAGTCAATTATTTGGTTAGGCTTGCCTTCCTTAAGTCAATATGTGTTGGAAAAGAATCTTGAATGACTTTAACATGTTAGGAATGTAAATTTGACATAAAGCTCAGTACATTTTTAGGATTATTTTTTCCCATGTATTTTCAAAATTGTATGTATGTGATATAGAGTCTCTCAGGATTAAAAAAAAGAAAGGCCACCTTGCTTTCAGTCAAATGTTTAGGCCTTCTCAGAAAATCTACAACATGCAGGACGGTATATAAGACTGACAGAGCTGGTGCCAATTCCTTTCATGTATTTCAGTTGGAAGAATTAATCATCAGATTGAAAAGCCATTTTCTACAAATACTTATTTCAAAAACTGAGGCCAGATACTTTCTGTACAACGATTACATATATTGCAGCTCAGCTACAAGGTGCTATTGTTTGAACATAAATAAAGTCTTTGCTTATAAGCACCCTTGAGTGAAGTGTTAGAGACAGTATTATTGCTATCCCAAAGCTAGAACTGAGTGGCCTGTGGAGGCTGGAATATGCTGTTGGCCCTGCAGCCTCAACAGAGCCTAAGAGAGGAAAAAGGAGGCTGCAATATTAAAAGGGTTTCTGGGTACAATGAGCATTTTATTCTCCAAAGCCAATGTGCTGCTTTTAGGTTGCAGTCCCGCCTGTTGAGCTCTAGTCCATGCCCAGAGAAATGCAGAGTCATCGTCTTGAAGACACTGGAGCGCTGCCGGTGTTGGATGCTCAGGCTAAGTGCAGGCACAAGCCTTTTGCTAGGCCAGGCTGAAGTGCTCAGCTCATTAGCCAGGCGAAGCTAAAGATTACACGACTGCCGGCAGGCAAAACAGGAGGACATCCTCGCCACAGAACTTTCTCCTCTATTTAAGTGCGTACTAATAGAGAGCTTTTGGGTAGGATGAAGTGAAAGTATGTTAATGTGTTCCACTCAGTGATAGGGATTATCCTTTAAAAAGAGAGACGGCTGGCATCCGTCTGCTTCCTGCAGCAGGTATCTGCGTATCATCAGCTCTGACAGGTCACATCCAGCCCTGGAAACCACACTCTTTATGGAAGTGATTTATAAAGATCGCAAGAGTTGTGCAAGTTCAGGATTATGAGCGTAATGCTGAGTTTCTCTGTCACGATCCATTAAAAAAATCCCTTTGTTCTAACTAGTAGTGTTTTGTAAGGTGTGTCTCAGGCAGGCGATCTTGTTCACATACCACTGATTTCATCGGGCTATTAAAACAGTGCTTAATCAAGTAATGAACCTCAAGGCCCAAGTCCAGGTCTTAGATCTCCAGCCATAGTCCAAATTCAGAGGGTGTAACTTCCATTTAAATTCGTGTATCCATCTCCTCTGGTCTGCTGATTGTTTCTGGGCCTCTTGAGAGGTCAGTACAAAGGAAACAAACACTCAAGCGGAGCTAGGCACTTTGAGTCCGACTCCTGGACCCATCACCGAGCTTTACAGGCAGTTAGAAAATGGAGGAGTTGCTGCAATGTCTTTTGGGAGTAGGAGAGGACTCCAAAAATGCTGTGTGGAGTTCTTCTTACAGGTGTTTATTAAGCTTCAATAGGAGGTGACTTCCACAGCCATGAAACATCCTTAAAAACTCCATTTCCAAGCATCAGGCATTTGCTCCAATGACTTTAACTGAGATTTTAGACAAGGAAAACATTAACAATTTTCTTTCTAATATCAGTTACATCTTTGTCTTAAAAGAGTGTTTTGATGGAGAATCCCTCGCGTAGAGGAAACCGATTATCAGCTGAACTTAGCTCCCCAGATCTGAAGCTTCATGTACACGTTTACCTAGGCGTTTGTGTTGGTGCCGGTGCATGTACACACAAGCGCATGCAGATGTGATTTTGTCCATGTAAAACCTGCTTTTCTGTGCTCAGCAAGGCTGCGTGACACCTGAGCACCTCACAGCTGTTGCTAAACTCAGACGTTCAATACCACCGTGTAGGGAGGAGACACCCACTCAAACTTCAGAAGAGAGAACACAAGAGTGTAGGGGCCGAAGCCCCTCCTCTTCTGCTGCAGAATATAGGACTTGATTTCCAGAAGGATAAAGCAAACACAAGTCCTTTGTTTTCTGTTGCTCTCATATTTCTCATTCAGCTTAAATATTCTTTCAGGAAAACTCTGTGATGGCATAAATATTCTTTGTATTTTATATATATATATAATTAAATAAATTAAATAATCCAACCCTCCAACCCTGCCCCCGGACACGAATCCTGTCAGGACGGGAGCCCGCATACGTCAGCAGGCTGTAATAAGGAAAACCAACATTGCAGCTTTCATCATGGCTAGAAGGGAGTTGCAGTGAGTTACAGCTGCTGGCTTGTGTATCTCACCAATGGAAACCGCAACAAGAAGTGAAATAAGTAATTAAGTCACTCAGCACCGCGTTCCTCTCCTCTCATCACTTCCTTTTCTTGCCTTTGGTTACCTCCCATCCGGCACCGCTGTTTTGCTGCCCTTATCCTGCGGCACCAAGAGGCTTCCTCACGCTCAGCCTGCAGCGCCCGAGGCCTGGGCGCTTCCCATGGTGCCCGCAGGCTGCTCCGAACAGCCACCACCAGCACTGCTTATCCCCACGTGAGATTTCTGCAGGGCGCTAGAGGCAGGGGCCATCCCCTCGCCACTGCTTTGCAGTGGGACACGGACGGAAAAGCCCGTGCGGTTCAAAACAGCAAATCTCCTTCACCACAGCTCTCGGCATGGCTGCCCCGGGCCGTGGCGGGCGCACGGGGACAGCGTTTGGCGGAGCCTGCGGGCGGCTGCGGAAGCGGGTGGAGCTGTGTGGTTGGGCTTGGGGCTGCGGGCAGCGGAGGTGGCGAAGGGCAAGGGCAAGTGCAGGGCTGCTGTGACACGGGGCATCCTGCTGAGGCTTCCCCAGGCAGGAGCCTTCGCTCCGAGATGCCTGCGCGGGACTGCGGGGAAGCGTGAACTTGTGCCGTTCTGATCCCTTCATCCTGCATGACTCATGGACGAGGCAGGGCAGATACGTCCCTGCAGGACTAAGGGATTTCCTGCCCCGTCCGATCGCAGCAGAGCTGCCTCCTCGCCTCGCCTGCGGTTTCTGCGGGGTGGTCGGTGCGCTGGTGCCAGTGCTGAAGAAAGCCGCATGGGTATTTTGCTGGAGATGTTTGCTTTCATGTTGAGGTCTGGGCAGCTGGGTCGAGGCTGCATAATTACTTTCATGCTGATGCTGCAATTGGATGTTTACTCCTAAAAAAAAAAAAAAAAAAAAAAAGTGAGTAAAGCATATTTAGTAATACAGAGGGTAAAAACACTTTTTTTTCTTATGCAAATCTTTCTTAGAATAAGAAGCTTTCACACATGTCTTTCTTACACTAAAACTCACGTTGGATATAGCACCAGTCAAGTTACTGGATGTTAATGCCTTTGGATGTACTCATCTCGGCCAGCTTTTCTAAGACACTAATCCCAAATATCTACTGCTCAGTGGCAATGACAGCAAATCGTGCCCCGACGCAGCAAACTGACCACAAGACACACAGAAAATAACCCTGACACCTCTTCAAAGAGAACGGCATTCATTATGTTCAGTCGGTAACTTGCATCACTTGCTTGTGTTCAGCCCTGGCCCCGTGACCGGGATATGTGGTTCAAGTGTAGAGGTGAAAAGAGCATTAAATATCTGTTGCTCTTTCTAGGAGATATATGTGTATGGAGGAAAGCACGGAGTGGCTCTATTGCCTCTTCCCCATATAGTCTGCCAGCAAACTCCTTCACTCGGTAGAACAAGGGGAGCAAGGCCTGAACTGTCGCTTCCCAAACAGCTGCTTTTTTCTTCCCCTGCTTGGGATGTTTCTGGGAATGGGGAGGACTCCACCCCTTGCCACGGGCTCCATTCTAGGGACGCAGCTCAGCTCTGAGAAATCATCCCTCAGTCCCCACCGCCCTCAAAATTCCCACTGAAATATTGGAATTCTGCACAGTATGTATCATGGCTCCGCTTCATAGCTGTAATTCGGCCTGCATTTTTTCTGCGCTGATCATTAGTTCCTCAAAGTCAAAACAATACCAAATTAGAAGCTGCATTCGGTACAGAGGCTGCCAGCTTCCTTTTGTTTGCTTTTTCATTTGTCTGCAGCCACTTCCTGGCTTTAGAAAATAGCGTTGTCTATGACTTGTAGATAAAATTAAGTCACATAATAAAACCTTTTAATGGCAACATAATCGTTTTATGCCAAGATGTAAACAGAGTATTACGACTTTAGGATATGCAGCAATGATGCACAATGCATTGCCCAGGAAAAGGACACACACGGAAATATGAGGCAGCAAACTACAAAAAGCAGTTGAATGGCAATTGGATCTGTTCGTGTATCGATGCCGAAGGATCAAATATAATCATCTATTAGATCTGTTTTTAAACTCCTGTCTTTTGTGCACATTGTGTAGCACAAAGAACCTATTAAATCAATAGCAAATTACCTAAGTGACGAACATGATCAAAGACATATTATGCATGAAAAATTCATTTCCCTGGCTAGGGAACTGCAAGGGGGGAAGACTCCGTGGCTCGCTGGGTTTCCTTTGTGCTTCTGCTGCTGGATAAAGGGAATGAGGAGTTTGTGAGTCCCCGCAGTGGATGGAAGGGGCAGTGGGTGCTGGCGCCTGCGCGATGCAGCGCGGCAGCCCCTCTGACCCGGCGCCATCCTCGTGGCCGTGCCCACCCCGGGCTGCCAGGGATGGGGTTGCTGCAGGGACGGGGAGGAGAGGCTGAGGCGAGCGACGTTCGCGCGGTGTTGAGACAACGCTGCGCCATTTTCCTTGGAGAGGAGGTGAGCTGGTCCGCACAACAGTCGCCTCAGGCTTCTGCAGCCTGCGCTGAGGCCGCTCGTGGCCCTCGTGGCTCAGCAGCCCTGCAGAGGCAGTGCCGCGAGTGAGCCCTGCAGAGGAGATGCAGCCGTGACTGACCCCTGAGGGAGCAGGAAGGCAGCGTGTCCCTGCATGCGGTTACCCTCACCAACGCTCGGCCCCTGCTGCTCTGGTAATGCCCAGCGCAGGAAAGCGCTGCCCGCCCAGCAAAGCCCTGCGGACCCGCTGCAGGGTCCCCTCCCTGTCCTCCCCGAGCAACGTGAATCAGAAAGGCTGGCCCCATGCCTAAAACCGCTCCTTATCTCTCTTACAGAACTGGAATACTCTTTCCTGCCTCCCAAGAATTATACAAAGATAAATCTTAGATCTGCAGAATGCTTTGCTGACATTAATTGTGCTATAAGAAAGAAACAGATATATTTTTAATGGGAAAGGGCACTCATTTCTAAAGAATGCTTCCGAGGGTCTGTTACCGAACTGGAAAAAGTTTTCAATTCTAGTAAGAGAAGCGATGTGACCTCTGCCTGTTTCCCGTTACTTTAGCAAGGTCAAATACTTCTCACTTTAGCTTAGCTTGTGCTAATCACCAGAAGTGCTCCACACGCAGCAGCCCGAGCCCACAAAGATGACACCAGGCAGCCTGCTTAGAGTCAACCAGATGCTACTGCAAAACCACCAGAAATTATTAACTGTCTCGCTGCACTTGTCCACTATCACCGTGATGTTGTCCAAAGTCGTCGTCTGATCCCAGCACACTTCTCCTCCCCAGCACCACTATGAGTTGCCCAAGACAGATGTGGCAGGTCTCTCGCATTCATCTCCCCCTTCAGGCCTAGTCACAAAGCTGCAGATCAGAACATTGCTGCTCCAGGGCTTTCTATGACTATTCGGCCTTGCTTGACCAAAAGGATGGGGTTGTTTGGGACTCCCTTCTCCCCACCCGCCCTGACCCCATGGTCAGGTGCCCACCGCTGAGGGGCCCAGCTCTCACTATCTCCAGACAAAGTGGCATGGAAAGTGCTGGGTTTTAAATACATGAGCTTTTAGAGGATGCTCCTTGAGCCCGCTCCAGTTTTCAGTATGGTACACAGTCTGAGGTTGTAACTTTACACACATTTCAGAGGACGAACATGACCGATGCATTTCTAGGTCTTCCACCTGATCATCACAAAGAAAATGTTCATATGAGAGAAGAGAAAGGGAAAAAGGCTAAAAGGTGCTTCTCGCCACAGCTTTATCTAGCGTGGTTTGTGGCTGTCGCTCCTGAAAGAGAAGACGCCTGCTTTGCTCTGGGAAGGGAAGCAGACCCTTTCTGTAGCACCACCAAGTGGTTGACTATCTGTAGAAAAATCTGTCAGCAAAAAGCAGAGCATGCAGTTGTGCTTCTCAGCAACACTTGCCAACTGCTTCATAGCACTTGAAGTGGTAAATCTTATTCTGTGTGTACAAGCCTGGATGTGAATTAGGATTAGCTTTGCTGAAGCCAGTCAGCGTGTGGGCGAGGACAGTACCAGACATGCTGAACTCCAAGCTGCAGGAAGGAGCCTGACAAAACTTTTATGCTTATTCACTGTTGTCATGGGTGAACTGAGGTCTCCAGTTGCAGATGAAGACCTTGTTGCATTAGGACTGCTACAGGCACAAAGTGAAAGGCAGGACTATGCAATTTTCTGACAGCCTCTCAGCTGTCATGTCCCCCTTTAATTGCTGCATTCATTAGCTGTAGTTATCATTAGGTCTCGACCCACAACTATTTGCTTCTTAGCCAGAGGGAGGACCCTGATACCTGTGTCCATCACAACAAGCAGTGGCCTTTTATACTGCAGTGTTAGCCCCATTCTGCCTCCAAAAATACAAAAAAAAAAAAAAAAAAAAAACAAAGGCTTCTCTGCCCGTCATAGGTACAAAGAGCCACAGGAAGAGTAAAAGAACATCTTCTTCTGTACTAATAAGCATTCCCATGCTTAATAAAGCTTTAAAAAGCAGATATGGGATGGACAGTCTCTTTTCACCTGCCTACAAACAGGCAACACAGTCAGAGACTCTGCAGGAGCTGCTGTCTGGAAATGCTGCAGAAGATCCCATTCTCCTGATAACAGAGACTTGGTTTTGGAAGCATATTTTTTGGCACATCAAGAAAAGCTCAAAGGAGCCTTTTCAGTACAAGTGAAACTTTGCAGATTGACTTTTCAAGAAAAATAGCTACCAGTGGTATGGTTGTTGGACTCGGATCCTCCAGTTCTGGGGAGTGCCAGGATCCTGCAGAAGTATAACCAAATATTTTTATTTAAAAGAGAAACACCAGCAGACCAACACTTTGCATAAGCAGGCTTGTGATTTTCAGAAACATAGTTTTCAGAGGAGATGACTGTGCGTGGCTGCCACTGCATTTGATGGGAGCAGTGCGTATTCAGCACTCCTGAAAATAAGGCAGGATTGACCGTGAGGAAAAGTAGATAAGCTGGCATGGCCGTGTCTAATTTTCAAGGGATAATTATAGCCAGTAATAACTACATGTGTGTGTGTCTTTACTGGAAGCAGCAGTAAGCATACATATGAGTGTATATGTATGTAAACGTACATATGCATATATGTATGCACACATATGTATGTACACATATGTAAATAAAAACAATAGTATCTACCTGTTTCTATGTACACATGCAAGCTCGCTCTGCTAAAATGGCTATTCTAGAAATTCTATCAGTATTAAACATCACTATTAAACATCCTTTTATGTTTATTTTGATGCTTGAGGCCCCACAAGTAATACCAAAGGTGAAGATGACAAGGAGCTAGAATACTTTTCACAGATAGCTCTAAAAAATGCAGTCAACCCTGTGATCATCATTGTATTCAAACCAAAGTCAAGCTGCCTATTTTGACACAAAGCTGGGCACCCCACAGAAGCTCTAACCATCTGCAAGTATTCTATATTTAAAATGGAAAAAGGCCTTAGGGGAAAGTGAACCAAATTCACCATGGGTACAAATAGACATGGCTCCTTTGAGGCCTGCGGAATGTATTCACTTATACGAGTAATGGATTTAATCCACAGACCTTTGTTCTGTATGAGACCTCATTTCTCTTTGTGTTTATGCCAGTGTAGGCCCATTTTTCACAGAAATGATTCTAATTTATACCCATGTCAGTCACAGGGAGATTTCTCTTTTTCTTTTCAGCCAGATGCTAGGTAGCACTCAGAGTCTATGTCCTCTACCACTTTTCTCTGTTTTTTTTTTTTTTTTGTTTTCTTTTCTTTTTTGTACAGGTGAATCTCTTTTGATTTTTATGCATTCAGGATTACTGAGTCTCATTAAAAAGGCAGTCAGGCCTTCAGTGCCCTGATCCAATCCCTTCTCCGTGGAGTGGATGTTTTCCTCTAGCACGTCTCCCATTCCTGGTGCTGGGGATATCTCTGTGGCCTTCTCCCTGCTGCTGCAGACCGTCAGGGTTGCATGCTTTGCAGCTCATCACTGCTGCTTGTTAATGGTCCAAAGGCTGGAGACCAGGGTGTCTTGCTCCACGTGCACAAGACAGCCCTTCTCCGCAGCGGTTGGCCAGTTTTCCCTGGATAAATAGCTTGCGGCTAATAACATAGACCTAGTCAATGGAACTAGGTAGCAAATGACAGAACGGTTTAATAGAATAGCATTGTGCAAACAATAGGCAGCATTGTGGAGCATCAGGGCCCATCAAAAAGGCACAAGATGTAGTGGTCCAGAGAGCAGACCAGAATGGAGATAGTCTTCTCTCTGCATGCAAAGATGTAGTGGTCCAGAGAGCAGACCAGAATGGAGATAGTCTTCTCTCTGCATGCAATGCAGCTGGCAAAAGCAAACACGTATCTATCTTTTGCCTCCTTCATTAGCACACTTTTCCTCTTAAGCTTTCACTGAATTCCACGAAAAGCAAATTCCAGTTTCCTTAAGGAGACGGGCTTGCTTCCTGAAAATCAGCCGCAGAATGGGTAGACCAGTTTGAATTAGCGATGGCACTAAAAAGGGAGGAAGGCAGAAAAGGCTCCCTAAGCATCATGCCAGGGGTGCGGAGGGGACTGCTGAAGCCCAGGCCGCCTCCCTTAAATGCCTGTCCTCTCGTGAACTGATGTCATTTCCCCGGGTAGCTCCGGCATTAGCCCTCTCCGCGGTTGAAAAACGAGTCCCCGAGGAGGCTGAATTAAAGCCGCCCGTACAAAAGCGCGGGGCCCTGACCCCGTGCAGCTGTGCCGGGGCTAATCCGGCCCCATTGTGCAGCGCAGAGCACTGCGGAGCGGGGCAGCGCGGAGCAGAGGGCAGGCAGGGAGGCGAGGGGCGCACGCAGGGACACCTGGCATCCCGCCCCCGCCTCACGCCTCGCTGCGCCCCGCTCGGGCGCGCAGCAACGCAGCGGCTCCCCCGGGAGAGCCGAGCGGCGCGGGGCGCAGCGGGGGCGGCGGGAGATCCGCAGCTGCCCACCGAGAGGCCTTCCCTGTCGGGGGTGATTAGGGAGGAATTCGGAGGGGAGAGCCGAGCGAGGCACCCGCGCTGCTCTGTCACTTCCACTTACGCGTCTGGAAGGAGCCGTTTGCACGTGTTTTCCCCCTTTGCATAAATCACTCAGGCCCCTCTTTAGCCGTCATGGACTGGCCTGTCTGCCCTCACCCAGATGAGCTGCTGAGCGGTACAGGAATTAGCTGTCTGACCACACTCAGAGCGAGTACGGCCCAGAGGAGACATTGAGCGTCACGATGACGGTGATGCCCGTGTTACGGTCCTTGCGGCCTCCGTGAAGCCGCACCAAGGGTAAATCTGGACTGACAAGGGCCAGCCTTTCTTCTCGGTTGTCCCGGAGAGAACCTGCAATAGCTTTATTAGCCCCTCAGGAGTTATTCGGGATTTACACAGGCGTAAGTGAGAGCAGAATCTGGCACCGAGTTTAAAGAAGCAAAACAGAGAGATTTATGTAAAACTGGAACAGTGGCAGCCAGCACGTCTAGACTGTACAGTCCCAAGTTTTGAAGTGAAAAGAAGCATAAAGCCAACAGAAAGCTTTTGAGGCTACTAAATATATTTTATTCTTGAATCCTCTGTGAAAGCAATCAGTCCTTGGCCTTGTAAAAATAGATGCAGCAGGTGTTAGTTTGAAGACTCTTCTGCCTCAGGCTAAGGGCACTAATGAGAAGTTTATGGTCAGAGAAACCGGGATTACAGCGGCACGGTTCTGCTCCACTACATCAGCAGCCACCTGGAGCAACACTGATGACCAAGGGAATTTATATCTACATTTTGAAAGCTTAGCGTGACTGATCATCATTCATATTCCTGCTGTCTAAATAGCTTCCTGCTGTAGCCCCACATATTTCACTGGTGGCTGCTCCTTCTGATCTGTTAACCCACCTCACTCCTCCCAAGGAGTGGAGATGAGGAGGAGTATTCTTATCTGATTTTTTCTCGCTTGCTTTCTTTACTCTGATGTGTTTCCTGTGTCTGTTCTTTGGGCACATCTACCAAAACACAGCTCTGTAAGACAGCCACAGGCAAGTTGCCTCCGAGGGACTGGCACCAGCCAAACTACAGCACGAGTTTTTGTATGCGGGGCAAACAACAAGATATGGAGCCGAGAGTGGGTTTTCAAAGCTGCCCAGGGAACTGGGACTGAATCCCAAGAGTGCTGCAGCGAGGCTTGGCAGCCTGGCTTTTCCTCGCCGCCTTTGAACAAATCCCAGCCCAAAGCTCCATTCTAACTCTAGCACGAAGTGGGATGTGCTGTTACTCCCCCAGGGCAGCACAAGTGCTGAGTATTGCTATTGCAGTAGCTGCGCTGGAAGCTACAGAAGAATCCCCCAGGCACAACCTGGGTGAGGGTGTAAGGAAATACAAGGAGTGTTTTGGCACAGTCTAAAGATATTCTCAAACAGAATCTGGCAGTCTGTCCAAGTCTGTGAAGGCAAGCCAACCAACAAGATAATTGCAATACATCCCTGTATTTGAGAATATCTATGCACATGTGGAAGTGGTCAGTGTTTTTCTTCAAAGAGCCATGCACACTTTAGGAAGGGGTGTGTGAATTATGCACGCAACCTCTTCTCCCACCATGGAAAACCAGGACAACAGCACCCAGCCTTCCTCAGCAATGCCTGGACCAGCAAATGGGCAATTCTGTTCTGCTTGGAGAAAACTAAGAGATTTAGAGGCAGCTAATTGATGTATTTTTAGCCCAGAGACTGGCACTGCCAGGCCTGTTCTCTGCAAGATCTTAAGCAATGTGAGACCTTGACTGATTATGGGATCGTTGGGACACTGAAGTACTTTTACAGTGCCAGAGTGATGGGGAAGGACTCTAATGTTTCCACAAACCAAGGTGCAGAATTAAGGGCTTTAACATTACATGCCATCCAAAGGACTCCGCAGGCCACTCTTGCTCTCTGCTGGAGGAGCAGTGCACAAGCAGGAATATGCACCCTTTATCTTGAAGCTCTACAGGGTGCTACATGCAGCTCTGGGAAGATCTCCCATATAACTGCGTACTCAAATTTAGACATTTAACATCTTTAGATCTCTGTAAGAAAGTACATTTTCCTCTTGTTTGCTGGTATGAAAGAGTTTCTTTGGTAGATAGCAAAACTGCTTTAAGCAGGTTTATTTCTGTTCATGAAAACAAGAGTTGAAAACAAAATTGAACTGATTTGAAATAAAGTATTTCTTTGTAACAAATAATTCAGCTGTAAGGAACAGAAGGAGGTTGGGAAAAAAAGAGACAGACCCTACAATTAATGAACCAACAGTTAATATAAAATAGAGAGGACTGATATTAAAGAAAATACTTGTTTTGAATAAACTTCCATGTAGAATCTGTGCAGATATCTGCCAAAGCACCTAACCATTTTCCTTGAAGAAAAGTAGGCTTAGATGTACCGACAATTCTGATTTATCAGAAATGTGCATAAAAGGACTAAGACCAAAATGTACAAAAATATTTCAGCCTTGCTTTAAATGTTGCCATTATGGTTGAAAAAAAAAAATAGGATAATTGGTGATCTTGAGTTCTTTACTGCACCTCGGATTTTTCTCCAGCGGAAATTCTCCTTAACTACAAAGACCCACTAAACCTTTCATTACTGGGAACAATGTGGAGAAAGGGGTTCTCCTGCAGTAAAAACCTTTTCAGTGGGTGCATTGGTGAGGAATGCCTGTGACCTAAATTGGGAATCATGTCACTAACGGGCTGGAACTGAGGGAGATGAAGTAAGACAACATTAAAAAAAAAGTAAAATAAATAAGGTCAATAGCAAACATATGTGTAAAAGCATCCATCAAGAGAAAGCAAGCACGGAGAGAATGGCGAGGATCCTGTGGCAGTGACCAGTGGTGAGCTGTCATGCCCAAAGCTACACACTGAGCTCTGCCGCATTTATTGCTCCTTGGAAGCCATTTTTCAAGTCAAGGAGCAATACTTGTCCAGAATAAATGAAACAGTGAAACAGCAGCAGAGGGTAACTGATGGCCTCTTAAAACAGAAGTATCATTTAAGAGGGACTAATACATCATCTGTTGACTCAAGATTTTCATTTGCAGTGGAGAACTCCTCTTTCAAATCAGGTTGCACGGATCAAATCATCAAACTGTACAAATCAAGTGCAGGTAGCCAGCCCTAGCCATAATCATAATCTTGAGACAGATTTGGCTGGCAGGTCAGGTTCAGGGAACATTGAAATCAGGGCTCTCTTAAGGTACCTGGCAGCTTTTACTGCTTCAGACTAAAGTGCAAGCACTAACTTCCACTTGCTACAATACAGCTTTTCTCACCTTGCTTTCATACAGGGATTTAGCAAATGCGACCAGTTGAAAAAGCAGCTCTGTTACTGAGTTAATTTTTAGAGGCAAAGCATAAATATGAAGTAGCGAACCTAAGGAAAATGAAAAGCTGTGTGAACAAAAGTAAAGACAAATCAGGAGCTGAACAAAGGATAGTTTAACAGGACCTGATAACAGTTTAGGGATTTTCTTCCAACAGTTGGCAGTGTGGGGACAGACCTGCACATGCGAGAGCGCTGCATTGACATCATGTGCAGCGGGCAGGCAGCCTGCACACTGCAAGGTGCAGGACCGGATTCAACAGCTCATGCTCCTCCTCCAAAGCTGCTCACAGAGCCTCTGCTTCAACATCTGCCTCGCAAGTGAAAGAACAAATGAGTGAAACCTCAGCGATCTCTGCAGATTTTGGTGTGTTTGCAGATCCCAGAAATTTCAAACTTGATTTCTCTCTCACCTTATGGAGCCGCCAACACTTCTGGAGCGCTTACCTGCAGTGCTTGAAGTCCTTGATGCTTTTACATGACCTAAACCCAACACTATTTTGAGGGTTATATTTAACAAATTATATTGTGAATCCACTACCTATTATCAACTACATTATACGTACTCCCTGTCCATATTGAAAGAATGGATAGAAGAAATGAAAGATTCTTTGCCCTGAGAGAAGTTAGTAACTGGTAAAGCTCATGAAACAAAGAAAAATACATAGTGAGGCAGGGGATGGGAAAGGAGGAGTATCTATTCTATTCTGTCCTTGCCCTGTAATTAAATTTGTTACCCTCCCCTATCTCATTGCCACATTTAACTCATCCAGTGACTATGGAAGTCAACTGGGAGGGATCCATCAACATCCTTGAGCCTTGGCTCATATCCCATGAAGAGGGTGATTCCACAGAGGGAAAGGAGCCTGCAAAAACACCTAGGAGTTAATATTAAAGTCAACATTAAGAATTCTAACATTATAAATATGTAACAGGTTTAGCAGCTGCCTCCAGTCACCTCGAATGCACCAGCCTTCTTTGCTGTGTGTCTCTTGCCTTTAACGCACTGCATCTTCAGCCTTCTGCTCCTCTGGGTTGATGCGCTGCTCTGGGGAGACGGTCTTTTCTTATATAACTGTGCAACAGACAGAGGGAAAAATGGCACAAGGGACAAATGACACCTGCACCTCGTTACACACAGCTCCACAGCTACATTTTTTCCCCTTGCTGTTACACGATAACCTGAAAGTGAGCATGTGTTAGCACATGGCACTCTCAAAGCTTTAAGATGTACAGGGCTTTTTCCAGTCCTGCCACCAGCCTGTGGTGCCAGGAAGGCCCTGACATTCTTCTGGGATGTTGTAACGCAGTTGGATCCCTGGATATGTTCAAATACAGAGGTATTTTTCATGGGTCTAAGACATTATTATCACCTCTGTTAATTATCTCTGAGGATCCAGCTGGTGTTAATTATCCTTCCCTCAATCTTGTGTTCTCAAAAGCCTAATAGGGCTATTCTTAGAAATACAAATATTTCCTTCCTGAATGGAGAAGCAGTTTCTTTTCTTTACATAACTTACTGTTGGATGTTAAATACATTAGACAGAACTGAACCATCCTAAAAATGTGCAAGGTTAATGAAATTGTTAAGAACAGCACTACT
The DNA here is from genome assembly GCA_034781795.1 of Crypturellus tataupa. Taxonomy (NCBI): domain Eukaryota; kingdom Metazoa; phylum Chordata; class Aves; order Tinamiformes; family Tinamidae; genus Crypturellus; species Crypturellus tataupa. The sequence goes on from JAWLRI010000401.1 coordinate 4,152,595, forward strand.
TTTGCACTTGAATATATGCTGTTAGAAACAGTATAGGGATAAGACAAAAATGTTCAAAACAAGAGTGCTTTGAGTTCACACTTGGAGTCCAAATATGCCCTTGGTTTGGTTATTTGGTGCCCAGAGCTTTCCAGGTGCCTAAACGAGTCTTCTCGCCCAGTCTTCTCCTCTGCTGTAACAGAGGTTGAACCTTCTGGATAGCTGCAGTCACTTGGGCAGCAGTACCTGGCAACATGCCCTGAGGCCCACTCTGCCTCCCCAAGACCATGCACCGTGTGTGTGCTGTGTCCTCCACTTGGGGGAAGTCCTTCTGTTGCTGTGTCTAGACCCGGAGAAGGTGACGTGAAGAACGAGCGGCTCAGCATGGGCAGGTCTGGCGACTGCTACATGTTCTGGTAAACGGCTCTGACGGCCTCACAGGAGAAGGATAGCATTTTTGGAGCCTTAGGTATTGGAAATGATTCCTGGGCGTATTAGGCGCTTTCTATGTGGCTTTGGACAAAGTGCTTTGGCCTTGACTTCGCACCAGGAGAGGAAATGGGAGTGTAGCTATTGACTTCAGTGGGCTGTGGACTTTTGTCTCTCCATAATTTTTAAGTTTCCCATCTGTACATAGGAATCATAAAGGAGTTGGTGGAAATTTTCTTTTAAGATCTCCTTGTTTTCCATTCACAGACTTTGAGCACGCTCCTGAGAGAGCGTCTCCCCAGATTCCAGCTCTGATGGAGCCTCCTGTGCTCCCGGTGCTCCTTGCAGGTCGGGATGCATTCCCTTTTGCAAAGAGCTTTGAGTTCCCGAGATGGCAGAAGTGGTTTTTAAGCCAAAATTGAAATAGCCAAAACACATTCTGGGAAGCAATTGCCTTTCTCCTCACTGGGCTATTTCCTCCTTACCTGCCATGGGCAATTCTGTCATCTCATCCATTTAGGTAATGTCTCTTGCAGTGCTCTCTCTCTCAGGATGTATCTGAGATATCTCAGTATTTCAAGTTTGCCCAATAAATTTGCTTGTGGCTTCAAATTATTAGTGTAAAACAAATCATCTTAAAACACCATGTTCTGCATCCCCTCTGACAAATGTATTTATAGAGAAGCTTGGTGAAAAGGGAAAAAGCTGGGGAGAACATTATCAGAACTTGTCTTGAAAGTAAGAGCTCTAAAAATCCTTTTTGAAAGAGAGTTTCAAGGTAACCCTGGCTCTTTCTCCGCTTGTTATGTTTTCCATCCTTACTCATAACTGCAGGACTCCATCCCAACTCCAACCTAAGCAGTATTGACAGGAAAGGATTATCCACAGGAATTTGACGTGTTAGAGTGCCAAAGGAAAATCTTTCTGAGTGGAACAAAGACGGCCTTATTTGAACCAGTTTCTTCCTCTAGAATTGTGGATGGGCAGCAGGGTGGGGCACAGGGATAATTGGGTAATAAATATTTCATCTAAGCTATTTTTCTAAATGGAGTAGCTAGTAAAATGAGAAAAAAAAAATGTTCATTTGGCTTTTAATTCTGTTTTTATTATTATTATTATTATTTCTAGCTTATTTCATGGTGAAATAAGAATCTCTAGAGGAAAGATTTGTTCCCCAACACTAAGCTGAGCATCTAGTCACCATCACTTTGGGATGGTGATCAAGCCAAGGGACACCTGCTCCATACACTCCAATTGCAGGAAAGCAGGGTTCAGGGATCCCTCTCTTAGATATAACAAGCTACATCTGTGACACTGTGTTATACATTTTTACTGATTCTGAATAGCTCTGGGTTTTAGTATCTACATTCTAAATACAGGAAACATCAAACTCTTTCCTTATAAAAAGACTTCTGATTTCTCTGTCTCAGGTGTGATGTACCTGGTAAGGTGTATTATGCTGGAGCTTGCAAAACATTTTATAACAAGAGATTCCAGCAAGCAAACCTTCTTTAGGGTTTGCTGTGTGAGCAAGCAGAAAACACACTTTTCACTTTGGTCTCCAAGGCAGAATTGCTCTTTGAGTATCTGTGATATTGCCATTGGGGACTCAGATAATGTAAGTAAACTCTCTGTATCCTGCAGAGTGAAAGGGAAAGAAGGGAGAGTCATGAAAGGGAAGGAACTGAAGTGAGTAGGCTTTTTGTGGGCACCTGCCTAAAAATGGATAGGCAGAAAAAGAGGAGAGGAGAGGAGAGGAGAGGAGAGGAGAGGAGAGGAGA
>JAWLRI010000401.1:4170741-4185369 GCA_034781795.1 Crypturellus tataupa
CCCTGCGTGTGCAGGGGGGTTGGACTAGATGACCTCTAGAGGTCCCTTCCAACCTGAGGCATTCTGTGATTCTATGAAAACTACCCGTGAGCTGTGGGCCCGGCGCTGCTTGGTGCATGGTCAGGGTGGGAGAAGTAATGGCTGGTGTAGGAGCAGGGTGTCTTCAGGAAGCCGCACCACTGTGCTCTGTCACAGGCTTAGCGCAGGGGGAAACCTAAAGGCAGGTCAGAGCAGCGGGGAAATCCGTGATCACTTAGTTCTCCCCCAGTTCTCCCCCTGTTGTGTTAAACCAAACTTAGTTATTGAGGGGGGAGAGAAAATAGATTGATGCTTTGGGCATTTAGAAGTTACTTTACTTTGTCTCGCACCTACGGTTTGTCCTTGAAATACTGCAAAAGAAACCAGTCTTTAGAACACTCTGGGGGAAAGGGATGCGTGGCTAAATGTAATCCACTGCCAGCCTATCAGACCTAAAATAAAAGTAGGCATTAGTTATTGTTTTAATACAGGAAGAGTAAAGCAAATTGTAACCAGAGCATGACCCTTTAGTGAAACAGTGAAATATTCAGTTGTCTATTAGAACAACATCCCAATATGTAGTTCATAATAGCGATTCTGTGGAACTAAAAGACTTCTGAAATACATTTTTTATTAAACCTGGAAATGGTATTAATCTGAATTTAAAATTACACATGGACTTTGCTCTCTGTAACCTCTGAGGAGCTTTAAACAAAAACATAAAGAAAAGCTTTTCCAGTGTGTGCCGTTAAGAAAACACTAAATAATTCAACCCTCTATTGTTATAACTAATTAGAAAAGCTTTCTTCAGTTTGTGCTTTTCTTGGATATACTCAGTGAGTATTTTTGATGTGTGCTTTTTAGCTGTTGGGCAGCATTTTATGAGCACTAGATGATATAGACAGATTCTGCTTGTGTATTCCCGTTCTCTTTGATGTACTTGCTGCCTTTCATAGCTGTTAAACTGTCAATTTAGCAGTAATGTACTGGATCTGCAGAATGTACCCATTTTCTCTCTTGTTGTTCCCTGGGGAAATCCACTTATTCTGCCAAAGATTAAAGAGATTTTTTTTTTCAGTATGCCATCTCATGTTGCCTTCTTGGACCTTCCTAATGAAATTAAGTCCTCTGAAGCGCTGTCCTGGCAAAACTGTATGAGCAGGCACGGTCTCAGTACATTAAAGCAGGCTATGGGTCTTTCTGAAATGCGGGATTTGTTGCTGAAGGATGCTTTGCTAGGACTGATATGTAAAGACTTGCTGTATTTGGACACTTATTGAATTTACACTGCACCCATTTGGTGATCTTGACCCACTAGGTTATGGTGGTAGATGATGATGTTGTGAATCTGAATCTTGTAGTCTGTAATCAGAAATAGCCTACTGACGGTTGAGAAGAAAGTCTTTGAAATGATAATGTACAAACTGTTTGAGGAACATTTTTTTTATATGGTCATTTGATTTCTTGTGCTCTTTTAATACCTAAATCTAAGTAGTAGTGACAGCACCGCTGCCAGGCAAGTGAATCTTTATCTTCTGGGCTAAGGTGCTGATGTTTTTTTGCCTTCTCCCACCCCCAGTGATGGACCACATAAAATGCTAATCTTTGACAGATTAGTTAGATATATGGGCTTATACATCATTAAAACATGGAAGTGGATTGTAACTACATTATGTTTTCCAGGCTCTGTAGCGTATCGTCTTTAGGTGAGTGGTTCCACATAAGGAACCTGGAACCCATTTCTGAAGTTAGGTTACTGACTACACCTAACTTCTAATGAAGTTGAGCTTTAACATTGCACACTGGAGAGTTTGGTGGAAGAAATGGTTTTAGATTCTTGCATAGCATGAGCTAATGACTCATTTGTAATTGCAACTTAGACAATTACAGTCTCCAAGTCAAAAATATCTCGAAGCCTTTTGTTTTTTTCCGGAATACTTGCAACTTGCCACCTCATCTAGACAATATCACTTAATGTCTAGTTCTCATTTTGTTGTTGTTAGAAATGCCAAAATTTGTGCTGTACTAGAACAGGTCTTTAACTATTAACCTGTTATACTCTCAAATCTAATGACTTCTCCAGTAATAGTGTTCTTGTTGGTATCCTTTATTTCTGTTTGTCTTTTTTTATATATATATTTTGTACAAAGAATTCTGTTCGAATACATGTTTTTGTGAGAGTCTGAGGCGGGGAGGGAAAAAACAAATGTTGATTATCTTAACTAGCATGGCAGTATTCCTCATGTAATAACTCATCAAGTGACAAAGCCTTGATCCTGATGAGCTGGTACCACAAAAAAATCAAGTACTCTAACCCATGGTTAGGCAGTTACATAAGTAACTAAACAAAAAATCATCTGCTCCATCCCATTTTCTTCCTTTAAGGTCACACAAAGGGCATCCTTTCTTTCTGCCAAAAGGGGCTTTTTCCAAATTTGACAGAGTTGCTGTGTTCTTTGCTTTCTAACATTGGTGCTATTTAATCATAGAGGAAGTTGCATTACTTGGTATTTAGCTTAAACTCATAAATGGAAGACTTGGTGGCCTCGTGTTTGAGAAGCGCTAATGATGTTGGTGACTGTCTGTTCATAGCTCTGCTATGGGATATTTCATGACCACGATGAAAGATGGTCAGCTAGCTCTGGTATCTGGGGCAAATTCCTTGGGGAGTAATCATGACTGCTGCCTTCCGGTTCCTGATTTTAATAGTTAAAGGATTTTTCATTTCCTGCCTTACCACTATTATTCATGGGCACCAGCACTGTGCAACTGTCCAGATTCTCTGGAGTTGCTGATTATTTTCCTGGGAAGCAGTTGCTGTATGGAGACAAGTAGTGTTGGGCATGCTGCTTCTTGATGTTGTCAGGTAGGCTGAATGAAATGTTAGAAGCCTCAGAGTTACTATTTGGCTTAAGTTCAGCCCTACTCCTAGGAAGAGTAGGTATTTGTAAATGCACTTGTTCTTCCCTAGCACCACCTGTGTTCGCTAGGTGGGATACCATCATGGGAAATACTTTTGTGGATCCTCACTACAGGGAGCTTTAGGGATCCTCACCATAAGGTAGCTGGCCTCTTACTTTGGGATTGAACTAACATACATATCTCCTATGTTGGAGATAACAAGGTATGAAACAGAAGCCCAGGTATAAAGCTCTTGCAAAGTAAATATAGCTTATTAATAGCTACTTTTTTTGTTGTTGTTAATGACAGCCCCGCGCCTTTCTGTAACATCTTTTTAAAAAGTAACAGTCAACATCTATCATGGAACAAAGAATTCCAGAAAGCGCTGGTTTTACGAAATGTGTATTTGTCTCCAGGTTTTGGTTTGCCGCGCGAGCAGAAGGGAATCGCGATGCCTCTCGAGGAGGACCAGAGCAGCGATTCAGACTCCTTGCGCCTCTCTGAAAGCATTGCTTCTTCCAGTGACTCCGAGTGCTCACGACAGAGCTTTAACAGCGATTCCTCGAGCAAACCCAGTTCCCCAGTCTGTAAGCCCTTTTTGTTCTTACTTGTGTTTAAGGGAGTATTGACAGAAAGATATGGCTTTCCCCTTGCTGTAAGTAGGGCAATTTCTTGTGTGTGGACCACCAGCTGCAGCCACATCCATGGGGTCTGCTCATGCAGTCCTTCAATTCTGCAAATGGAAGGCAATCTAGTCTTGTGCTTGTCTTGATGTTGGTACCCACCCTTTGCAAATGACATATTTAGCAGCTTGGTAGAATGTTTTTTTTCTTCCTTTTGCTTCATACATTTCAAAGTTAAGTCTGTAATTTTAGTTTTATAATATACTACATTTAAATGTACATGGAGTTAATCTATATTTTAAAAAAGAAAGTATTAGGAAAGATACACTTGCACAGGGAAACAAAGTATTTTGAATAAAAAATGGTTAAAATATATTTAATTTTCATGTCTGCAGTCAATCTTGGACCATGTGTGTTTTGTTAGTGGAGCTGTAAGATAGTGTTTGTTCCTGTTCTTCTGTCTAATAGCCTTCAAAAGCATAACTCAAAGCATAGTTTCAAATACTAAGTAACAGAATTCTGGGTTTAGAAATGTTGAGAATTTGCTTTCAAATATATCCTAGTTTACTTTATTATACCCTTTTTATATATTTGTGAAAAGAAGGTGTATCCTGAAGCATCTACTGTCGTAACTTCTGAACTGTCTTTACTGAAAGTTAAATTGCAGTTTAGCCACTAGGTGCTCAGGATTATAACAAACACCTCTCTTTTACTCTTTAAGTGTGTTTGGTTTTACATAACAATCAGTAGGCAATCTGAGAAATGTAAGTTCCTGTTTTAAAGGGAAAAGATGTCTTGGATAAGGTACAGAAATAAGAGGAAAGACTACACTTTGAAATACCAGAAGGTTTATGTTATTACTTGTTGTTTGCAGTTAGGTTGCTAATGTTTAATGCTTCAATTATACTTAGCTACTATAGTCTTTTGACTTGAATTCATCTTGTTTTTCCCAGCAGCAAGTCCTCCCAAGGTTATTACCTTTGATGAAATGATGGCAGCTACAAGAAATCTGACCAATCTGACTCTAGCTCATGAAATTGCTGTGAATGCAGACTTCTGCATGAAACACGTAGACTTTCCACAGAACAGGTAAGAGCCTGAATTATGCAGAAAGGAAAAAAACAGGTTAGTGAAGAGAGGAAAAATGGAAGAGCAGATAACAAAGCATCTTGGATTGTGTACCACAACTCCAGGAGTGAGTCCAAGTTGCCTCTTTTGCAACATCTGTTGCAGTCTAGCTGAGTTGATGTGTTTTCTTGGGTACTTGGAAGATTTCTTGGCTTGGGTTGTGGTCTAGGAGCTGGTGATCCACAGTCCCAGGCATATATGGTTGCAGGTCATGTTAGTTAGGAATGTGATGCATGCTTCCTAGCAAGCTGCTAGGCTAATTAACACCCTTCTTAATAAGGGCAGCATGATGAATTCTCTCTCTTAGAAATCTATTTTTGTTCTAATGCCACTGATCTATTCCACAGCCTGGTGGGCACGGTGAAAACTATTGTACACAAAGCATTTTGGGATTGTTTGGAATCGCAGCTGAATAAAGATCCTCCAGAATATGAACATGCTATCAAGCTTTTTGAAGAAATTAAGGAGGTGAGGTTTTTTTTTGTTTTATTTTGTTTTGTTTTTTTGCTTTTTTCTTCTTCATGTGCCTCCCCTACATTGTTTTGGCATCTTAGATTTGGGGGTCTTGTACTTTCCTGAAGGTTTATTACTTATAGTCTCAATCTAAAGCACCTTCAAATTCTTACTTTTAAGGTGAAACAATGATTATGCAGAACCACAGTAAGCCTGATTCTACAGTGTTTTATATTACTATAAATACTACTGCACAGATGTTTGAACAGCTGCATGTACAAATAGCTCTAGGCCCACTCAGCTTTGCAGGATTGTCACTTGTCAGTTAGCTCTCTTTTGGAAGCTGCACGTCTGTAACCTCTACTCAGCAACATGGCAGGAATTCAGAATGTGAACAAGAGTAGAAACCTGCCTATACCAGCTTAAATAGGTCTATTATCACACAAGTTCGTGTATAAACCCTCAGTCCTGGCAGAGTGTTAAGCTGGTAAATGTTTGACTTTGTTTTACAGGGAGATCTCCCAGTTTTTGACAAAGCCCAGTTGTTAACATACTTTCTGATATATGGGTTTTGAATGGTATCGCAGAAATGCACTGTGGCTATTTCAACAGCTTTTTTTTTCTCCTACTACCTTAGATAATTTCTAGTCTTGATGTATCTCAGTCAGCTAAATATACTTGACCTACTGAAATAAAATTTTTCTGTTAATATGTTTATTCAATGCTTAAAGTTTTGTTTGTTTGTTTTCCCTTCTTTAGACTCTTCTTTCCTTTCTGGCTCCTGGAGCAAACAGAATTCAAAATCAGATCTGTGAAGTTCTAGATACAGATCTTATAAGACAGCAAGCGGAGCATAATGCTGTTGATATCCATGGACTAGCAAACTATATCATCAACACTATGGGAAAGTTGTGTGCTCCAATAAGAGATGATGATATAAAACAGTTAAAAGCAACTGACAATATCATAGAGTTATTGAGGTTGGTATTTTTATTTGAGAAATATTTTTGTTCTGAAAGAGTGTCCTTGGGCAAGGAGAAGGGAACTGCTAATAACAAGTAGTAGCAATACCTGTTCTAAAACTGAAGTGTGGTTTTTTTTTTTTTTTTTTTTAAATTGGGAGAAACATTGAGAGGGAGGGTCTGTGGTGCACGTTATGGCTGACATGTTATGTACACCTTCCTTTTAATAAAAAAAGCACATTGAATAGCTAAGCCACTGAACAACACACGGGATGAGGGGAAGAGTGCTCCCGTAGCAGCCTGTGTTAACTGCTGGTGTTTGAGACTGCTGGTTCAGTCTTACCTTTACAAAACCTAAGGGGAACATGCTTTTACTGATTGTCATGGAGCTACTAATCCCATGCTTCCTCTGGAAGGCCAGGCTCTGCACTTGACACTTCATTAATGAAGATCTTATTATTGGAAGCTGAGTAAGGCACTTGCTTAAACAGCTCATGTCTCCTTAGATGTATTATTGAGAGCAAATGGTAGTTACTGTGCTATTATGCTTTTATTACAACTTGGATCACATGCAAAGACCAAAGTAACTGGGTCAGAGGCATTGTTTCTCATAGCTCAACTAAAGTGGCAAAAAAGTTAAAATTTGTTAGTCTGGGCTGAAATATACCAAGCGAGACAACTTTTAAATGCTTCTATTTCTGTTGCTGGTTTGTGGCGTTTAGTTATATAGGGTTTGTCCTGTTCTTGGTAACTTGTACCAAGACTTATACACAATGCTCTTCAGCATATTTGAAGGAGTTAAGTAGATAATGTTATGTCTTTTGGTGACTCTTTGCACTGAAGTGCTAATAATGGAGCTTATTACAACAACTGAAATGGAGCTTATTAATAACTCAAAAGTGGAGTTTCAGGGCTAATGAAGGTGTCTTCCCCTACAGAGACCATACCACCTATTGGATTTTTAAACTTTCTCTTTTAGAAAAATATTCCATGTTCTGGACCTAATGAAAATGGATATGGTTAACTATTTATTTGAAAACATTAGGCCGTATCTTCAGCGCAATTTGGTGGATTATGAAAGAATAAAATTCCAGGAAATACTTGAAGAAACACCAAGTAGGTATTATGTTACATATTTCACTGAAAATGATGTCTGTAGCCAAACTTAATTTTTTTTCAAGGCTGTTGATTATAATTAATTTAGAGAGATGAAAATTCCATTTCTGAGAGGTCTAAGGAATGCAAAATATCTTTGGCAAGCAGGCTACTAGCAGTCAGTTGGTACCCTGGGAGTACTTATCTGTAATCTGGGTTACTTTCTGACCACTTTGTACTTGCTAAACTGGTAAGTGTCTGGAAAATGAACACAATGACTCTTTCTCTAGGAGGAAGCTTCATGTACTGAAAGATGAGACTCTTATCTTTTCTGTGCCCAGCAAGTCTGTTAGTCAGAAGTAAAGATTGGAAAAAAACAATGTGCCTCAAAGTGCAAAAAGATTTTTTTAATAAAGCAAAATGCACACGTTAAAGCTTATTTAGATCCTGCAAAGTCAACTTGACACCACTGTTACAGGGTTTATATACTGCATCTGTGCTGTCCTTAAGAAAATATACTTCGAAAGGGAGGGAAAATGTGAACTTGGATCTGGAGGAGAGGGGTCCTAAAATGTAGTTCCTGAGCCACTGATGTAGCCTACAGAGTTTGTATGTGCAGCCTGTGAAAGACTTTAACATTGTTCATTTATTGTTAATACAGTTAGTATCCTCTCACTTCCTCGTTCCAGTCCTATCTGCCACCTGCCGAGTGGCCTTTCAGAACAATAAATGTGCTTTGGGAACCTACACAGACAACTGAGACTCTTTGCTCCAAAATTTAGACTTAAATCTGTTGTTGGGTTTGTACAAGATAGCTGGAAGGTCCCTAGTAGGAGAAGAAAAGGTGGAAAGAACTGACTTTTGTGAGCACTCAGCAGTCCACTGTGTTGAGTCTTCAAAAATCCAATAGTCTTGTCTGAATATAACTTTTTTCCTCAGACTACTGCTTAGTTTGGTGGGAGTTGGATACAATAACCTTGTTCTCATTTGTAATGTGTAGATGCTCTGGATCGCACAACAGAATGGATAAAGGAATCGATAGAAGATGAATTGTCTTCTTCTGATGAATCTTCATCATCCAGTGGTGCTACTAGTAGTTCTAAACCAAATCTTAGTCCTACACTGGTGCTAAACAATGGCTACTTGAAACTGTTAGAGTGGGATTATCATAAAGTAATTCCAGAGGTAAATATATTCCAGTGTTCTCAAACTTCTAACTTCAAAAATTCTGATGTAGTAGTAATCCTGTGAGTAATGACAATTGAGCAAATAGAAATGTAATTCTATTTAACATCAGAGTAGTAAATTTAGCCTTGTCTTCTGAAATGCAATATGGGCAAGTAAATAATAGGAAGTGTGGTGGGTGAGTGTCTCTTTAATATTCAATCATAGCTCCCTCTGCTGCTTTATATATATATATATAGAGAGAGAGAGAGAGAGAGAGAGAGCATATACTGGTTAACATATATATATATATGCTAACCAATAGCAGATATTGGTGGAATCAGACTGAAAGTCGCTTGTACTCTATAGTAGAGTTGACTCAGGCCTTGAAATGCTCTGAGTTGGGTATTTGCCCTTTCTTAGTGTGTATAAATGGAGATGCCTCGATTCTTGGAGCATATAAGCTTCTTTGCTCAAGAATCTCTTTTCTCCTTCCCAAACCTGAATGGCTTCTACAACTTCCAGTGAAGCTGACTGAAACTGGACTACAGTTCAGCCCCAAATGAATTGGGGCTACAGGCAGCATCTGCAGAGCGGGAACCTGTACTATATCTGTGGTGACCTGGCAGAGAATTTGCAAACTAAATGAGAAGATTCTGTATCCTAGATCAGGAATGGAAACCACCTTATTTTCCTACCTGCATCCCCCAGCTTTGAGTGTAAGCTAGACATGGGTATTCCATTGTAGATCTATCTTGTCATATAGTATGAATTACTATCAGCCAGCTGAAAACTGGTGTCCCTGTGTTTATCAGTGAAGTACCTTTCTTAGGATGAACTCTTACCTCTAAAATAATAAAAACATTTTAGCTATATCTTACCATGGAAGTTATTTACAGTCTTGGTCTTGCCTTTTTGCCTGTGGTAGGTAACAAAAGGTTCAAACCTCTCTAGCAGTAGAATTAGTGAATTAGTAGTTGAACTAGTGTTGCTTGTCTCTGCCCATATGCTTCAGACTATGACACGTATATAAGACACTTATGTAAAGTGTGTTTCTTTTGTTCATTTTTTTGTCCTGGAGATTTCACTTTTCTTCCCCACCTCAGCCGTACCTCTAGTATCTGCCTGTAATGCTGCTTTCTGCAGTGCCGCATATTCAAGGGTTTAGTGACTGCTTCTTCTGGCTTCGTATATTTATGATTAAAATTATTCATGCTTTATAAAGATACCTCCTCTGTCCTTCTCCTTGCCTCTCTCCATTTCTAATTTTGATACTATTGTTTCAATTCTAGACTCTAATAACAGATGAAGTTCGTCTTCAGGAGTTGAGAGAAAAGCTAAATCAATTAAAAATCATAGCTTGTGTGTGTCTCATAACAAACAATACAGTGGGTACAGCAATTGTGAATGTGCCAGATTTTGCTGACCAACTGAAAAAGATCTCTTTTCCTCTTCTTGAAGGCATGAGCAAGAAGTAAGGCCTTGTTTATCGCTTGTTCTTTTTCTATTTTTTTTTTATTTACACATACGATAAAATACCAGATGCATCTGAAAAATGTAGAAAATGGTTAATGTCATAGCCTGTGCCTCACTCATATCTATGTTTGCTGCCATATGTCCACTCTATATATTAAGTATGTGTCTTAAAAGTTGTATTTTAATTGAACTCTGAATCTTGACATTATAACTTCCTGACTTTGGAGGACAGCACTAAAGCTTATTGACTTCTTTTCCCAATAGAGGAGAGACTGGCAATATGTCCACAAAGTTGTCTTACTACTTGCTTCAAACTTGGTCCAGAGGTAGCCTAAGCTTTTAGTTGTGGATATTCCTGCTGCCACTGATGCTATGCACAAGGCTGCTGCTGTCTGCTGCGATTTCCTTGAAGAATGGGAAGCTGTTCTACTTTCACTATGACATGCTATGAATCCAGCCCAGGAAAATACTTATGCTTAAGATCAGTGATTTGGTGTTATTTGATGCTGCACATTAAAATGACACTTCACATTCCAGTTAGCATCCTTATTTTATGTGGTAGGCGGAGATTTGTCCTGTACCTATGGAAGTATGTAAATCTGCAAAAGCAAATGATAAACTTTTTCAACTTTCACATTGTGAGGAACACTTTGAGAATAGCAATGGGAAAGGAGAAGAATGAGTTTTAAAACCTTAACTAAATTATAAGAGCTGTAGGTGTTCATTTCTTTTTTTCTTTTTCTTTGCAGAACTTTTGATTTGAAGGAGGCTCTGAATGCCATTAGTGTCCAGATCTGCAGCAAAGTGAACAAGTCTCTCTCTGAAAGAGGCTTCCCCACTCTTGATAAAGAAATGCAGAATAACTTACTAGGTCAAATTGGTAGTGTTGTTGAGAAGAACAATCCTGTCAGTTCCTTGATTGGTTAGTAAGAGAATATTTAAGTGTGTTGCTCTATGTGTCTGTGTAGAAATTTTTAAATTTAAACCTTGCTTCACGTAAACTTAATCTCTTGTCTGGTTATTTTTAAAAGGCACTTTTACACTGAAGTATTGGGTCAATTAAAAGAGGGTAAAGAAATGTTAACCCATAGATTGTGGTGCTCTTACATTGTAGAGCATGGTTAGTTACAGCTTGACATAACTTTAAAAGTGTCTTTCTGAGCAGTCCTCCAGTGTTAGAATTTAAGAGAAAACTCAGAAGATAAGTAATATCTGCCTACCTTCTGTCAACTTGTTTTTTATTTTCTTTAGCTAATCCTCTTCATGTCAAGTCACAGATCTTTGTTTCACTGGGCATGTGTATCTGTTTCTACCTTGCAGGAGCCAGCCCTTTATGCAAGAAGCTTTCAGTATGGTCCCTCCCTCTGGTGAGGGAAAGTACCTACACTGTTGGCCTTCTTGCTGTGCTAATGTGCAGGGTGTTTGTAAAGCAAGTGTGTTTTCATGCTGGATTTATGTTTATTCTGAACATCCTTTATATTCCATTTCAGACAAGCGGATCCAGTTGTTCATGCGCAGCTTGCTCGCGCTTCCGAGCACTAGGAAGTGCATGCCGGCTGTGCCAGGAGGCCTTTCTGTGATCCAACCGGAGATGGAGCTCCTTGGAGCTCAGTATGCAAACATTGTCAACTTTAACAAGCAAGTGTACGGACCCTTCTATGCAAGCATACTTAGGAAACTGCTTTTCTCTGATGCACCAAAAGGGAATGCGGAAACGGAAGCAGCTGCCAATTGAAAATAGTGACCTACTCCTGTACCCTGCTCTTCTCCCTTCAGTCTTGTCAGTAGAGACACTGTGATCACATAGGGATCACTACAAATAACCCACTCCAGTGACTATTAATGAGGGAGATGGATTGTGCAAAATATGCAGATAACTTGTGAAATCCATAGGAAAAAATAATTTAAAATATGTATATTTTAATAGATTAAATCTGTTTATTGGTTGGTATTGCTTGTAATAGCCAGTAAAATATTGGCTTTTGGGGCAAGCATTTATAATGACTTGCAGTGGGGAAGAGCTGGCAAAGTACTTAATGGTGGCAAAATATAAAGCATATTCAATTTTTTTAAAAAGCTTAAATATACTCACTGATGCAATTATGATGTGACAAAACTTTCTCTAAAATTTATTATGCTTATATATTTTTATGATAACACTTAAAACCTTTTAAAAAAGACTGAAGCAAAAGAGTAGTATAATGGCTTTTGTAGCCAAGAACAGGTACATATTTGGCCATGTTCTAGTATTTCTGCAATTACTGGAACTAGAACTTAGCCTTTCATTAATTAAAGAGTGCCAGTATTATAAGCTGTCTTGAATATAGAAGTTACGGAAGAGTTCACAGTTTAAAGCAGCTGTTCACAGCTCCTCAATTGTTATTGAGGGATTCATGATAAACTCTTGAGGAAAAAAAATCATAGAAAAATGTCTATATATAATGTCTGTGAACATTTTGTTTATTCAGTGGAGGCCAAATAGTTCTCGGTCTAATCTGCTCTAATATGTTACATGCTGATCCTTGATCTTAACTGGGTATTACGTTTTTCTAAGTTAGGGCTTTCAGTCCTTTGCTCTTGCAGGCACTTAACGTTGAGAGTAATCTTTAGCTCAGCAGAGCAATCTCCCTTCCTGTAGTCTGCTGAGGAAGGTGTAACTTTTCAAAGGATATTCTGGGTACTCTTGGTTCCAAAGGCAAGAACCCAAATTGTTAATAGTTCTGGAAAATCTAAGTACTGTTCAAATAAATAAAAATCAAGTGATGAAATGTGATTAGGTTGACTTTCACTGCCTCTCTGTAGGAAGTACTTCAGCTGTCTCCAAATCCCTGTGGTATAGGCCCCGATATTTAATTCCCATTTAAGACAATGGGAACTTTGCATGTAGTAAAACATGTTTGAAACTGAAAAGTATGTAAACTTTCAGATTTTTACTTCCTTGCTATATTTTGCATATTTCAAATAATGAAATAGATAGTGCTGGAATACTCTAGTATAGATGTGTCTACAAAAAATTGAATCTTAATTTACTTGAAAATAATCTCTTAATATATTATCATACAATGGTCCTCTTCAAATGTCAATTATATGAAGTCCATGTGGTACAAGTTAAATAGCTTGTTTTTAATATTTTATATTACAATCTATTTTTATTAAAAAAATCATTACCCATGAAAGTGTAATGTGCCACACAAATTTTGTATATGTGCATTTACAATGTCTATTCTATAAAGGTCTAAAAATCTGGGCATTATTAGCACTGTGGTTTTGTAGTCCCTTTTTATGGAATTATGTCCCTTTTTTTCTTTTTCTAAATAAGGGAAATGATATCTACTCAGTTGTTGCTCAGACTGTCCAAGGTCTTTGGCCATATGTACATGTTATGAAAAACTTTCTTGAAAGTGTCTTGCTACCAAAAAGAAAAAGCTCCAATGCACTTGTGTTCTCTCTCTCTTGTGAGAAATAAATAATGGTGAGTACATATTCTAAAGGGAACTGTCTATCTCCATGCCTGGAAAAACCTGAGAGGCAAAGGAACTCCTAGAATATACTAATTGTGCCACTAAGTAAAACCAGTTTGTTCAGATGAATATGAATTTCTGACAAGTATTTCAATATCATGAGAAGGATGCATTTCAAAAGCAATTAAGAATTAAATCTTAGTGATTTGCTACAGTTTTGGAAATGGCTAGACTATTTTGAGCCTTGGGCCACAGGAAGCTTTTATGAACCTTAAAACAACATTTATAAACTTTTATGATAAAACTTTATATGCATTTTAGTGTAAAATCAGAGTGTGTCTATTGGCTTTAAATGTAATCAGTCATACTATTTTTTACTAGAAAATACTCAGAATAAAGATTTGCTGGGTTTTATTTGGTGACTAAGGCAACTTGCAAAGGGCATTTATTAGCATGGCCAATATTTACAGTGATTGTTTAATGTGTCTCTTATTTAATGCATCTGTTTATTGTCTTGTGTTGCCTGCTGTTTACGCTAATGTGGCTGAAATGCATGTGCCTCAACTTGGAAGTTCTGATAAGCAAGATGCTCTTTTGTAGCAGCTTTCTTTATTGAAATGTAAATTCCTGTGAGGTTTCGTATGCATTAAATTTTATTTGTGATACAACTGCGGTGGAAAGTCATTTATGCAAGCTGTTTCTTAAATGTAATGGATATGAAGGTCAGCAATCACTGACTGCAGAAAGGGTGATGTGTTGCCCCAAACCAGTGTTTTGAACAGCCTCTTGCTTAAAATTGTCTCTTAAGAAGAAAATCTTTGAATGTGAGGCCCTCCTTACCCCTCTGTCCTTAGCAGCTGCTGGGGGCAAGGAGCATTCACCGTCCTGGTGGCCCTGTGAGGCCGTCCCGTGTCCCCAAGAGCCGCCTCAGTCAGCGGGCCTGTCCTGGCCGTGACCGCGCTGTCCTCGGCCACCTTTGGCCTTGCCCCTGCCCCCAGAGACTGCCCTGGGCTTGGAGGAGCTGCCTTCTCTGCCGCGGGGAAGGGCTGACGGGCTGCAGCGGCTCTCGGCTTCTACAACCCGCCTCTCATCTCAAGGCTGCAAATTTACTGCACTTCCCCCACACGCACACTTTTTTTTAAAAAAACACACGCTCTCTGGTTCCAGGCCTCCTCAAACAGCCTCACCCCACTCACGAGCTCTGCGTTACTTTGATTTATTATTTTTTTTTTCCCCTTTTGATTCCCTTCGTCCCCACCGGCCGCTCCGCCCCTCGCCCGGAACCCGCGGCGCCCGGAACCTTCGCGTGCGCGCGCGCGCGGGGCGGGGGGACGCGGCGGCGTGCGG
>JAWLRI010000401.1:4186231-4255928 GCA_034781795.1 Crypturellus tataupa
GGGCGGGCGCGGGCAGCCCCTGCGCTGCGCCGAGCGCGGCGTTTCCCGGAGTCGCGGCGGGGTTTGGGTGCTCGCAGCGTTCCCGGGCGCGCCCCGCGGCGGGTATCGCCCCCCGCGCGAGTGCGAGGGGCGGCTGGTCTTGCCGTGACCGCAGAGAAGCTGTTGGGAAGTGTTACGTGTTCAAGGGGTTGGTGTCCTTATGTGCGCGCGATGGGGCTTTCCAGAAAATGTATGTTCTTGCACGCGTCGCTTTTAGAAAGAAAGAAGGGGAAAAAATTGTCATTCTGTACCTTGAGTACAGATTGTCTCCTGCCACATGGCCGGCTAAGGCTGCCTCCCTGTGCTGAGGAGATGACTGGTCTGATGTGAAACATTGTCACCAGTTATTATTCTTAACTGTTTGCTCACTCTTTGGGAAGCTACTTCAGACTGTTTTTCTTGATTTCAGGAAAAATGGAGGCTTCTTCCAGCATTTCTAAAGGTCAGTGTTGCGCACTCGTTTCATGGTGTGAGCGTTTCAGGCTCCTCTCTAACTTCACATCCTTCCCAGCTACCTTTTGCTCTCTCCCAGAATAGCTGCCCACCTTCCACCAGGGTTTTGCAGTTCTTTTTTGTTCCCTGCTTCCATGGGACTCAGTATACACTTGTTAGATTATTTTTTGGCTAATAGGGTTAATTTGAGGAGATATCCTTTGCTTCCTCGGATTGGCATTGCTTGGTGTGGCCATTCTGAATGAACAGTGTGCATGCTATAGTATTTTCAGATGATTTTACTGTTTCAGTGGCACCCACAGATCCCATTTGTGGTCTTTGTAGAAGCCCTACCTGTACCACACAGGGGGCTGTGTTTGTCACAGTGAGCGTGTCACTGCAGAACTGGCTTCTGCAAAGCCCTGGCCACATCTTCCTCTTCATTCGTGAATGTCAGGACTTGACTGACCTCAGAGGCTGCTACTGGGGTAGGTTCAGTGCTCAGCTGTTGACATCTGCTTATCAAAAGCAGAAGGGGAGCTATTCTGAACACTGATGAACCCAGAATGTTTTCCTGCCTGGCTTGTATTATGTGCAGTGTTGTTGCTGCTAGAGTGTCCCTGGCAGGGCAGCAGTTCTGCATCTCACTCGCGCTGCTGCAGGGGCTGCTCTCCAGGCCAGCCCTACGTGCTTGCTCTCTTCTCACCTCACCTGCTTGCTCGTCATCTTATATTTTTGTTATTTTTACATCTATATTCCTCTGTTTTCTGTTTGTGTTTTGAATCTTGCAGCCTTTTAGCTGTAGTTGATTATTTAAAGCCTAGCATGTAAGCACGTGTCTCTGCATTTGCCAACACTTGACAGTCTGATGAAGTGCAGCCTGGATGAGCAGCCAGTGTGGACTGAAGCTATGGCCAGTGCCATGAAGTCTAAAGGGAAGCCAGAAGCAAGCAGTGCACGCCAGGCACTGACTTTCAGAAATTCTTCAAATGAAGGATTTTAGTGGAGATACAAAAATGCGTATTAAAGCTTAATTTCTTATGTCTTTCACAATAAGTGTTCCTGAAGCTAATTTTATTTGCTGCGTGCATTTTTTTTCTAGGTGAAAGGACTCGTGAAGCAGCACATAGATTCATTCAACTATTTCATCAATGTAGAGGTATGCTTTCTTGGTGGGAAGAGTATGACTCTATCATCAAAAGAAAAATGGGCAACTTGATTCTTTTCCCTTTTTCAGATAAAGAAAATCATGAAAGCCAACGAAAAAGTTACAAGTGATGCTGATCCAATGTGGTACTTGAAGTAAGTGTAAAACTGACATATATCAGGAATAGAACACATACTATCTCACAAGTTTGTTGTTGAGTATAAAATGTATAAATTTGTGTAAAATTATATAAATAGGCATTTTTATGAGTATAGATCAAGAGAGTTTCCTGCATGACTTAACTGTTATTTAGTTAATTAAAAGATGTGGAGGTTTAAAGAACAGGCCTGTTAAGCAGAATTGTTAGCCAGTTGTTAAGAGTACCTCATATTCCTCTTTTTCTATAATTCGGTAATCTGGGACAACAGGACTTTTATTGACAAAAGTTATGCTGTGTATACAAAAAGACCCAAGTTAATTTTAATGTAGATCAAACACAATGGGTTACTTTGGGAAGAATCATTGCTTGTTGCTATCATTAGTATGTTCAGCAAAAGAATTTCATTTTTTGTTAAATACTCTCTTCTCCCCTCAAGTTGCTTGAAAAATACTCAGGTCCATGCTCATTTTGGAAGTGTTTGTATTACAGGTACCTCAATATCTATGTGGGTACTCCAGATGTGGAAGAAAGTTTTAATGTGACACGACCTGTATCACCTCATGAGGTATTAATGATTCCATCTGAATCTTTTTTTTTTTTTTTTAATCTTTGGGATGTTGTGGATAGTGACTGCGTAAAACCTTGTTTTGTGGACATCTCTGCTACTTGTCATTTGGTGCTGTTCTTTATATCACATTCAGTTTAGAAAGAAACTTCAGAGATTTAAATGGTATGTGCAGCTTTTTTTTTTTTTTAGTGTTCACAGTATGTACCATTAGCTGTATTCTGTGTTTTAATGTAGCTATATTTGAGTGGGCTTCCGTAGGAATACTGAAAGCGCTTCTCTTGCTTAGCCTATGGCTCTCTTTATGACATATTACACTTTTAAAAATCATATATTAAACTTTTTCTAATATCAACATAACCATCTTCTACCTAGGTCAGTTCAGTCTCCCTTTCCCTCCCTATCTTCTCTGGTGATACATCTTTTGCTTTTTTGTTCATGATTTTTAAGAGATCAAGTGTGACAATTTTGAGTGGAATAAGATGGAATTTGATACAATTTTTAGAAATTGCTCAGGAGCACTAATCTTATGGGAAGCGTATTTATCTTCTGTGCTTTGTTGCAAGTGGTTAGGTTAACAAATGTCTGTGTACTTCTGCAGTCAATATATGTGTGCTGGAAAACAAATGCTGATGTGACGGAAGTCAGTGAGCCTGTTGCTTTTGGTAGAACATAAGGTATAAGGCAGAAAGTGTTCCTTTTTCCCTGCTGTACTATGAGGTGGGTATCAGTGCTGCTGAGCAACTTCCACAGTGTTAATCAGTTTACATTTCAGCACATTTTTTTCCTTCCTATATACATTTTTTTTGCTTGCTAAGTGGATCATTTCCTTCATGTAATATATGTGGGAAGCTGTTTTGATTTTGGCAGGGAAGATGTGGAATACCTTGGAGACATTTAGTAAGGAAGCCATCTAGTGGCTGCCTCTTGGGAGTAGCCCCTTTGCCATGTAGAGGCTACCTGAAATCTTAATTACCTCAGTGGAGAGGTTTTAATGCAGCTCATGGTGCTTACAGTTTTGTAGCTAATGTTGTAGCAGTAGATATGAGGATGCACAAAATGCAGTAGGAAAGATCTTTTCTATGTAAATGAAATTGCGCGCAAAAAAATAATTTGTGCCTGAGAACTCAGATCCAAGAATCCAGTTAATAATATATGTGGTGGTTATGTTTTCACTTTTAATCAAAAATAGTAAGTAAAGTGACTGTAAATGCAGCATAAAACAAAGTGCTTCATGGGGTATGTTCATCTTGAACTTAGAATATCCTGCTATTGCATCTCAGGTGTATCCTCACTGCTACTTATTGCTAGTGTTTATTTTTTTCAGTGAATTACACATGTGGAAGTCGTTGTTTTCTTAAATAGGATTTTGATCAGCTGAAACCATGGATTTTTATTTTTTTTAAGGAGTGGATACTTATGTCTTT
The DNA here is from genome assembly GCA_034781795.1 of Crypturellus tataupa. Classification (NCBI taxonomy): domain Eukaryota; kingdom Metazoa; phylum Chordata; class Aves; order Tinamiformes; family Tinamidae; genus Crypturellus; species Crypturellus tataupa. Next base: position 4,190,002 of record JAWLRI010000401.1, read on the forward strand.
ACCTTTGCCTGTTAAATGCTTATGAAATTCTTTCCCAAACATAGCTAAAAGATAGGTTCTTCATAAACTGAGCACTTTGCCTGGTTGCAGCCATGTGAGAGCTTTTAAGTCTGTGGCCTCCTTGTAAATGTAGACATGCCTGTGAGTGCCTGCTTCTGAGCTCTAGCATTTCCCTGAGGGAAGGGAGCGCTAAAATGCAGGTAGCAGATTGATGCACTGTGTAATTCTTATTCTCTGTCTTATGTGGACAAAGCACACAAGGAATCCTGAAGCCTTTTTTCCCCACACTAATACTGTTGAATCTACCAAGCCCTCCCTCCCTCTCACTTGGTCCTTGTGAGAGTTTTATCATCCATTTATACACACGAGTTTAAATAGTTAGACAATGACTGTATTTTCAGTTACTTTAAAATTCAGTGAAGTTGCTGAGAGCACAGTGCGACCCAGTTTCCTCAAGTCACAATTTGAAAATTGCTGGTGAATGGGTATTTTCTTACCAGAGAAATGCTTTTCCTTTTAGTGTAGAGAGAAAGGGCCATCCAGTTTGCAATGATTCTTGAGGTATCTTTTTTCATACAGTTGTATATTCAATGCACAAGAAAATTTTAATTGCCTGTTATTAATTCATAATTAATAAACTGAGTGATTGTATAGAGCCATAAATGTACAAGTCAGAATCTGTATAAAATCCATTATCCTGTCGCTTAGAAGTCTAAAATACTCAGTAAGGTCACAGATGACCTAATGTGAGTTGCTCTGCTATATGGCAAACACAGTAGGTCTTGTCTTGCATAAAGTTATGCAGTACCGAAAGGGTTAGCAAAGGAGTAATAGTAGAGCCTGGTGAGGGAAAGCAGACCGGGAAGATCTGACTAGAAATGATAGAGCCTTAGGCTATTTAATGTGCTAGATATTCATATGCTGCTTCACTTGCTATTTGAGGAGTTTGCACATGGATTTTAGGAGTCTTGAGAGGAAGTGGAAGAAATAGTCTTAGTGAGTCTTCCGTAAGTCATCCGTGGAAGCAGCATCCCACTGTGAGATTTGCTCCTTATTTAATACTAAGATGACTCGGTGTCCCTTTTACTCCCACGTGCGTATTGTCCTTCAGTCAGGCTTCATGGGACAGCACCACTCTCCAGTTGTTGAGAGTCTTCATGTAGATATGTTCCTCAGCCAAGACCTCCTCTCGGAGCATGAGGTTACCAGAGTACAGCACAGTCCTGAAACCCTTATGTCCGCTCTGCCAATTAGAGTTGTTTGTTTAATGAAATTGTTTAGAAGTTGTGTCGTGCACTGCTGTCCTCTGAAGAGACAGTTGCACTGCCTGCTTCTGATGCACCACAATACTTGTATTAGAGGGGCTTTGGGGTTTGTTTATTAAGCAAGGGACTTCCCCAGGCATAATGCAGGGGCTGTGAAGAGCTTGGACAAGCATCACTACTTTCTTCCCCCTTTCTTTCTAACCAGACATCTGACCATATGACTGTGCTCTCTGTAGTGCCGCCTCAGAGATATGACCTACTCGGCCCCAATTACAGTGGACATTGAATACACAAGAGGCAGCCAGAGGATCATCCGCAATGCGTTACCCATTGGCAGGTAAGACACCCCATGGCAAGCTTCTGAGATCAGCTTTTATTTGCGGTCTGTTCCGTGTGGTGGGAGAAGATATTATTCTAAAGCAAATAGAAGTGTAACTTGTTAGAAGAGAAAGAGAAAACAGGCAAATCTTGACCAGCAGCTGTGCGGGATATGATTGTTAGGCTTTGTTACATGATGCTGTTTTGCCAAAGCTTGTGGAAATTTGCCTGCTCCCCAAGAAGAATGAATTTAATGATGGATGTTGTCTGCATTTGGGAGGAGATAAAAAAGAAAGACAAAAATACATGAGAGTGCCACAGCTACAAGTTACATTATTGCAAAATGTAAATAAGCATTTTTTCTTTATTATCAAAGATATCTCTTCTCACTCTTTGGTACCTAACTTGCAGAGATATGTCTGTGGAAGCTGGATGGTAAAACCAAAACAGCAAGTTGTTCTCTCAGATGAAGTTAAACTCTTCTTTAAAATTGTTCCATTTTAGAGCCAAGGATAAGAAAATTTTGAGTCTTTTTTATTGTTATGTTGTTTCTCTACAGCCTGTCGGATGAGTTGAGAGTATCAGTATTGTGATGGCCATCTAATTTCTTCGAAAAAGATGTGCCCAAGGGTGGAAAAAGTAGTCCTAACCATGCCAAAAAAAGCAAAATATGGTGGTTCTAGTGTTTGCTGAATGCCCAGTTCTGTTTAAATGTGGCAAAGATACCTTTTTCTAGACAAGGGTCCTTAAAGTCCAACCTATCTGACTTTAAATAATAGTAACATGCCTGTGCCTGTTAGCAAAGTAGAATCCTAGCAGGAAAGAGAAGGAAGATACATAAGGAGCTTTTTGTGATGCAATTTTGAGTTTTCTTATCAAAAAAACATGCTCTGAATTTGTCAAGAGAAAATGATAAACAGCCATGCAGTTATAAAACTAAGGTTCAGTAGCCGTGGTAATACTGTAATATTCTGAGACATGTGTTAAGAAAATAAAGTATTTTTTTTAAACAGAGATCTGAATTTGAGTGTTTTGAATTATTTTATACAATGTCCTATGTGTAAAGAAAGGTATGTAAATGAAGTGCATTTTCTCTAAAATATCCGTGATAATTCTATACAAAGGACATAGATCTTGATAGCTGTGCTTGCTGTGCATGCCTGGGATAGCCTCATAAAAGCAACTAAATCTGCCAGGAGATGTCCAGTTGTAATACTTCTTTTCAAAATACGTGTTCAGTGCTGTAAAATAGGATTAAAGAAAAATAGTTTTCAATAGCTTGCCTGTGTTTTAAACCTTAAACATTCTCTGTATTCTTTCCACTCTGTTCAGCTCAGTTATTCTTCTGAATTTGATTGTTCATATTTTTCTATCTCAATCTAAAATACAGAACAACTGTACTTTTCTTGCAGAATGCCAATAATGCTGCGTAGCTCCAATTGTGTTCTTACTGGGAAAACACCAGCAGAATTTGCCAAGCTTAATGAATGTCCTCTAGATCCAGGTATATCTTCACTCACATTCTTTTATTCCCATTGTGCTTTTAGTTTTAAGTGTATTTCTGCTAAGAGATGTATTTATGTACTGATGGGTCATACGATAATAGAAGTGCTAGTCCTTGGAAATGAAATGGACTGGGAAGAGGGGATCTTTCAGAGAGGAGCCTTTATTTGCCTCTAAAGCAAGGAGGCATATGACAATACTTGAAATATAAAAGGAGATGAAGGGTTATTACAAGCATTTTTTTAATCTTGCTTTTGCAGCATGCACTGAGCATGTACTGTGCTAGCTGCTGCTGGTGGGATACTGTGACATGAAGTGCTGTGCTTGAGGATCTTCAAATAGAAGGCTACATTTTGAGAGAGGAGTCTGACATGGCAGATGCATAGTTTTCTCCTTGACTTGGATATGTTTTTAAAAGTAGATACTTGTATTTCAATGCATTAATACATGATAAATTTTTCACTGGAGTGCTGGTGGGATCAAGCAGCAATTATGGAAGATTTGCTGTCTTTATTAGATAACAAGCATCAGAAAGCAGCCAGTTCTTTTTTAATGTCTCCTGGCAGGTAATATTTTTCCCCAATTTGTAGTACCAACAATTTTATACTACCTTTAAATAAGTTCAGTTCTGCTTGAGAGGTCTTTCCGTCCCTTTTCTGTTCTATTCGAATACTTCCCAAAGTCTTAGATACCAATACTAAATGTGAGCCTTGCAATCTGCTGGAACATTTCCCTAGTTACTACAGGTTCCAGACAGAGTTTGTCCTTTACTCTTTAAAGGCAGAACTTATTCTCCTGTTTCACTCTTTAAGTGTTTGCAGTTTACATTTTAGTAGTTGATATCCAAAAGCATGTTGAAAGAGATGAGTTAAGGTACAAAGGTACTGACATGCCAAATTGTTCTTTCCTGTTAATAGGTGGCTATTTCATTGTTAAAGGTGTTGAGAAAGTCATTCTTATTCAAGAGCAGTTATCCAAAAACAGAATCATTGTGGAAGCTGATAGAAAAGGCACAGTTGGAGCTTCTGTTACCAGGTATGAGAAATTCAGGCAATTACATGAAGAAGAATGAAGCTGTGCAAACTGTGCATCTGACATACTGTTGTTTTGTGATTTTTTGCTATCAGTTCCACTCATGAGAAGAAGAGCAGAACAAATATGGTTGTGAAACAAGGAAGATTTTACCTGAGGCATAACACCCTGTCAGAAGATATTCCTATTGCTATCATATTTAAGGTAATGCAGGTTTGTCTCTGAAAAATCTGAATTGTAGTTCGAGAATGAAGATGAGCAGCATTTCTCAAAATTTAGTATGTACAGAGGGACATGATAGGATTGAGGAAAAGAAAACTATTTTCGGATGGGTAGTGGTGTCTACAGCAAAGAGAAGAAAGCACTGCATTTTTCTGCACAGAGAGGTCTGCTATGTCAAGGGGATGTGTACTACTCCCTCACTGCAGTGCAAGGTCCCTTTGCAGTGCTGTGCAGTTCTGTTGCTACAGAAAGTCAGAAAGCTTTTGCTTTCTTTTGCTTTGAGCTGTCTTGCAAACCTGGGTTAAGAATCTTTTTTGTTTGTTTGTTTTCAAACTTTGAGGCTATGAGTAGCTCAACACCTTTCATTTCAGACCTAGTGCTGCATGGCATAGCCACAAGCTGTTTTATACTTCACTTCCAGTTACAGCCACAGGCTAAACTCACACCTTCTTGAAACTTATTGTATCTCCTAGGCCTAGTCCTAAATCCACTGAGATTACTGGAATAGCTTGCTTTTCTTGGAACTTTAGTTCCTTCTCCTGTGAACGAGCGCTATCTTAATCCTGCACTTGAACTCTTTCAAGTCTCAGATTCCCTGTGGGAACTAGGAAGCTTCCCAGTATCTTCAGCATGGCGAATGCCTTGAATTGACATCATAGCTTTGAAGCAACCACCACAGGGTCAGCAGAAAAGTCAGTGCAAAAGACACCCACCTTTAGTACTGCTCAGGAGTGTGGGAATATCTGCCCTGTGAGTGGAGCTGGTTGCAGCATCACCTCCTTCGCTGCCTGGGAGCCTGGCAGGACTCTCTGTCACCCTCAGCCTCTCTCTTTTCCTTGAGCCTGCACACAACCGGAGGCCACCAATGACACCTCCGTGGGCCTGGCCGCTGCCTTGTAACCCGCCTGCTGGTGGCAGCAAATGCCCAGGCTGGGGATGGTATCGGTGTCATCAGGCTGCAGTGGAGCACAGCAGGGCCTGGGCTGGGGCCTGTCCAGTCAGTCGAAGTCAGCTCTGTAGTTCTCTCAGTCTGAACTGTTCTGCCTTCGTGTTTTCTGTTACAGCAAAGGAAATGCTGGGAGGGGATGGATATTTGCTTGAGGAAATGAATTGCCAGGAGAGGGCAGCACTTGCTTGCAGCATCCATAGCATTCCAGTGCTGGTGTGTTTAGGCTGAGCCAGCCACCACACACTGCTTTTCTGTATTGCCACGGCTCTTTGGAACATGAGAGCTGTTAAGAATCACCTTTTTTTTTTTTTTTTTTTTTTTTTTTTTTTCTAGGATATGCTTTCTTTTTGCATATAGAAAATAAATAAACAATGGTTGGGTGTAGACTTAAGATTACACTAGTCTCTTCAAGTGGTTGGAGATGTTCTTCCCTACCAGTGGTAAAGGAGGTGTAGAAGTGGCATGTGGGCAGAAATACATTCAAAAAGTGTCAGAGTTAAATTCATAACTTTTCGTGCTGCAGAGAGCTGTTAATGTGAATCTTAATGCAGGTACCAAAGCAGTTAAGCTCAACCAGCAAACAGCTGGATTCCACCTTCACTTACAGACTTTCATTGCATATTGTCACCCCCTTCTGGTACAGATAAATACCTGCCTACAGGAAAGCTACTGTCCTGGGTTATTAATCTGAGGAGGTTCCTGTTTGTTTTTTCCTAGCAGCATTGTGATGACCACTCGAGCCTGTTCTGCCAGCGCTTGCTATAATTTTCTCTTTGCCTACCTATATCCTTCATGGCCTATATAATTTTTTATTATTATTTATTTAATACTGTAAAATAAGCTCCTGACAGATTCTGTAGCAAAATAGCTTGATTGAAGATTTGTGTTGCCTTAATCCAGTAGGGAATTAGCCTCTCCTGTTTTAACAATTCAGAATGCACCATTTTCTGCCAGCACTTAATTCTCCTTGTGGATGATAATTGTCCTTATCTTTCCTTCCAACAACTTGTTAACTTGAGATATCTTCTGTCTATACCTGATGACTTTCTAACTGCAAAGGAAAAATCCTGGGTAGTGTTTGCAAAAGATCATCAGACAGATGTGAACTTCTCACCTGTATTTAACTATTGGAAGTGAAGCTACAGAGCCTGTAGTCCTGTACATTGAAAATCCCAGTCCCACTAGGGATCTGTGTTTAGCCTCAACTCTCTCGCGTGTCAGTATTATACGTAGGGGGTATGTTGGAAAAGCAAGGAGAAGAATTTAGTTCTCCTGAGGCCCAGGCCTCAGGAATTTCTTCTTTATACCTTATCTCTGTGCCTGTGCCGTACATCCATGGGGCATGGGACTTCCTTGTGACCAGTAATTGCTCTTGTGCTTGTAATTTAGAGATTGTGTCACCGTGCACATCTGTAGGGGCCAAACTTAAGTTTCCACACAACCACAGTTCTGGCATTTTAAGTTGTGTTTGCATCCTTAACCTGTACAGCAGTAATATGTTGTACATATTCAAATTAAAAAACAAACTGAGGAAACAATGGCAAAAATCCATTGCTGAGCACTTCCCACCAGGCGTCATCCAACAGAGTTCCACAGACTTTTTTGACTTGGCAAAGAGGACGATTAGTGTCTGCTACCCTGCACCTAGGGCAGCTGGAGGCAACAGTTTTGTCAGGGACTTGCACTGCTCTGAGGGCTGCTGGGAGAGGTTGGGCAATCTTGGATTCTGTTCCTAGTGCCACTGTCGATAAATGACCTGATGTTCTTTTGAATTACTTAAAAAGTACAACCAGAACAATTCTTAAGATGTATTCAGTTGATTTGCAATCCCTGGAGACCTTTATTTTAGCTGTGTTAAGTTTCGTTGGTGCATTGATCATGTGAACCGTGCATAGTGTTTCTTTGAATTTGTCAAACTGAGGGAAACTTGGAGCTGCATGCGCTTTACTCAGGGGAGCTTGGGCTGAGTAATGAGTGTTAGGGGAGGGATGGCATATTTGTGTAATCCTGAAGGATGTTTCTATTTTGAAAAACATCAGGGTTACACAAAAGAGGTTACAAAGCTGCTGCTTTTGCAGGGAGCTGCAGTTGTGTTAAGGTAAGGGTGATTTTTACTTTTTGGCGAGTGTTAATAATTCAGTAGACTTGAGTGGGTAGTGGGACCCGAGTAGACAAAGGCTGCATGCTGCACAAAAACTAGCTGGGAAAGGAAGAGACTGATAACCAGCCTAGAGGAGATAAAGTTTAATTTTATAACCTAAGTCTTTGGGAGGAGTATCTAGTTTGAGAAAGAGCTTTTATTTGACCCATATGGGGGAGCTACAAGGAACATACTCTAGGACCTGCAGTGACAGATTTGAACTGCAGGTTGAGTTTCATTTTGCAAAACCTGTGTTACTTTTGGAGCTGTTAAGATGCAGCTCCATAGGATCAACTGAATGGTGGTCTTGCTGGTTCTGCAGAGTTATGGATTCCCATGACTGCAGTTTCATAGCTCATATTTGTTGAATTATGAAAGCTCCAGACCAGTTCTGCCTGTGATGTCAACACCGAACTTCCCTGACAGCTTTTTAATCCAGTCATGGGCCTGTGTCTGTTCCGTGCCTTAGCCGGAGAGACTGCAGAGCTGCATTCTAGGGAAGCGCCATGGAAACGTCCCAGCATCATTAAGATGTGATCTGGGAGGCAGAGCTGCTCCCTCTCGCTCTTTCTCTTGCACAAATGCACACACGTGTGCATACAGAATGACAGAATGGTTGAGGTTGGAAGGCACCTCTGGATGTCACCTAGTCCACCCCCTGTGCTCCAGCAGGGGCACCTAGAGCACGTGGCACAGGGTGGCATCCACAGCACATGGCACAGGGTGGCATCCACGCGGGTTTGGAAGATCTCCAGAGAAGGAGACTCCACGCCTCTCTGGGCAGGGCTCTGTCACCCTAACACACACACACACACGCACACACGCACACACGCTTGCGCGCACACGCACGCACACACACATACATATGGATATCTTGGGAAGCAGAAGCCTCCCTGGTCCTGGGAAGTAGCTGACCCCAGTAAGCTGTTTTCTCCCCCTTGAACTCAGAACAGTCCGAATTTTCTGGATGCTTTGGCTTGTTGCCCTTAGGTGCCCTTACTCACTTTCCTACCACACTCTGCAATGTCCTGCTCCCATTTCCTTCCTCATCCTTTCATTGCTTCTGTTAGATTATCCCTTGCAACACCTTCATCCCTCTTGCAAAATTATCCCTCTGCAATGTCTGCTTCCACGCCAAAATAAACAAGAAAACTTGTCTCATGCTCTGTTTTTCCGTTAGTCCCTTTCTCTCAGCTTTGCCTTAGGACGATCAGCTCTTTAAGCACAGGCCCCATTCCTACTTTGCGTGTCCTGAATGTTCCTGTAACGCAAACCAAATCCCGGGAGTATCTTGTTGCTATCCCAGCAATGTTGCAGACTAATTCTGGAGGGCTTTTTTTTTTACAATGGTGCAAAATTAGGGTCTAACCTCCCTGGGAAGAAAGTGCTGTGGTTACAGCTCTCTCTGATACCAGTAAGTGTCTCTTGCTTGTCCTATTAACGTGTGTAGATGAATTTGTGTGTGCAGCTCTGTCCAAGTTTGAGAATACAGAGGGCAGTAAATGGATTTATTGTGGTTTATTATATCAGCCTATCTTCTTCAGACGTTTTCCTAAGGTTTTAGTGATTACTCTTAGCCAATTTCTCCTAATTTGCACATATCAGCCAGTATGACAGATATTGTTTGCTCGTATATCACAGCCTTTCCTGCCGTGCAGAAACTGATAATTCTCAAGTGGCTGTACTGCTGCAAATTGAAAGTACAAATCCACGCTGCTGTAATCATATGTTCTAATCTCACCTTGTTTCCATCAGATTTTTATTTGGAGAATTCATGGAGTCGTAGGAAATCATCACCCTTCTTTAGTTTGCTAGGGCTTTCTGCTTTTCAATGAACAAAAGTATAACTGCAAGTTGATTTTTATACTTTTCTTCACTATTTACATGACTGTTATGGTCTGGCTGTCATCCCAAAGTTAACCCAGTGTGAAGAAGTTGTATCTTGTCAACTGGCATTGGATGTGTTTTAGCTAAATGCATTCCAAGGATACAGGCCCAGCAGGATGGCACAAAATTCCCTTAATATAATGGTGGTCTTTTCTGGCATAAGTGTCATGATAGAATCAATCCAGTTGTGGATTCTAAACTGTTTTGCTGGTCAGTTCTTAAGTCCTAGATGCTTGGAAAACGTGTGTTGTGAAGCTTTTGTGCTTCTGTAGACTTCTCATTTCATGAATCTTACTGTCAATTCGTGATAGATTTTTGCCAAGTTCTCTGCTGGGTCTTTTAGATCTGTGTAACTGTCTTTAAAGAGGCAAGTAGGTATAGAAATACTCGAAAAATAGATATCTGACTTACAGGAGTACCACTTTTTCAAATTCTGCTACTGAAAGGTACCTTGAGGTCACTGGGGTGGCTACCTAGTGAGGATGAACCGTGAGAAAGAATGAGACAGTGGAACTGTGGCCTGTGCTGTGCTCTGAAATCTGGGCTCTCACCCTGTTGTAGATGTGCACTGCTCGTCATTTCTAATAAACCACAAGGTGAAGGGACAGAGTTTTAACTTGACAGAAATTCAACCATTTCTTTTTTTGAAAAAAAAAAAAATAAAATAAAAAAGAGGTTGGATGTTTGAGAAATCGGAGCAGCAGAGTTTTGCAGAGGGAGAACATTAGATAGGCGTTAAGCAAAATAACACGCAGTGAAGGTAATAAAAAAGGAAGGTATTTGTGCATTTTTGAGGAAAATGTGAATTTTTGGGGCACTGCCAGCTTTTAATGAGAACCAGAATGCTAGGGTCTACATAAGCCATTATTTACAATGGTCATTGTGGCTGGCAGTTTAAAGAATAATATGAATGCAAGCATAACTTCCTCACAAACTTCTGAGAAACGTATTATAACTCAAGCAGCAGAGGTTTAGTGAGATTATTCTGTTTCTTGATATGGCAGGGCTCCAGACAAATGTGTGAAGGGGGGAGCTTTAGCACCATCTGGAATCCACAAAGGCCTTCACTGCTGGCTGCCACCTTGAAACACTTACTGACAGAGAGATTTTTCTAAACCTGTTAAGCACTTTCTTAGTTTATTAAACTTTTTCCTCAGCATAAAGTCTAACAAGGTGTCCAAGGATCAGTGAAATAATAGAATGGCTTTCAAGTGCAATTGTGTAGTGAAGTCATCTTCTAAATGCAAAGAGCTGCAAAGGAGGCAGACTGTAAAAAATTCTCAAATAGGACGTTTCTGTATCGCAGACAATTGAGTTCACAAAACTGCTTGTGGTAAGAGACCATGTATAATCCTTTAAGTAATTTCATCTTCCTGTATTTATTGTAGATTCTGAACTGGGTTTTGTTGTTGCACATCTGAGTTTGCCATTACCTGGTACTTATTTTTCACAGGAGAACACATAACATTTAGCTTATGTTGGTGAAGAAAAAGACACTCTCCAAAGAGTATGTGTGTGTTCCTGCTGCTTATCAAGATTCCCATTTGGGGTTCTTCCGTAGCTAGAATGTGTGCTGCCAGTGCCAGATGGCACCGTTTCTGAGAGAAGAACTAGCTCTTGCTTAGTAGTACTGCTCACAAACAATACCAAATTAGCATAAGCAAATGTCAGTGAGTTAACATAAAGCCTGTGCTATTTCTGTCTTTTCTTCTTTTTCTAGGCCATGGGTGTTGAGAGTGACCAAGAGATTGTGCAGATGATTGGCACGGAGGAACATGTGATGGCTGCATTTGCTCCTAGTCTGGAAGAATGCCAAAAAGCTCAGATTTTTACACAGATGCAGGTGTGTCTTTTTCACATGGCCGATGGCTATGACCTCGAAAGAGGATGGGGACTGAACACTTGCCTGTGGATTAGTGACACAGAGACTTTGTGTTTTAAAGTTTGCTTCCGGGGGTTGTTTTAAGCTTAATTTAAGAACAAAGTGCTGAAGCTGGAGGAGCATACGAAAGTATGAGGCATCCAGGAAAGCAGGAAAACAGAAATATAGAAGTTACCCTGTGCAAGAAAAGCCAGATGAAATGAAAAGAGAGTTAGCTGTTTGGGGAGAAGGTGAACAGATGGAAAGGAAAATGTGTTGTCGCTAATTCTCTAGCATAGGGGGCATGATTTTCCTTTCACATTCCAACCTCCTGTATAGAGCTAGAGCATTTCTTCAACTAATCTGATGCTGAATTCTACTGCTTCTTTTTTTTTTTGTCATCATTGCTTATGTATTGGTATTTTTCACTTTGTCTGGAGTTTGTGTCATCTGTGCTTACTGTATTTGTTGAAGAATCCATACATCTCCCTTCAACATGTGCCTATTTCTAGGGGTAACAATTCTGATACTAACTCAAGTTAATCAATCTATATGACAGGCATTGAAGTACATTGGAAACAAGGTACGAAGGCAGAGGATGTGGGGAGGCCCAAAGAAGACGAAGATGGAAGAAGCACGAGAGTTGCTGGCATCAACTATTCTGACACATGTTCTTGTATGTAATGTTTCATTTAACTGGAGTAAATTTGCAGCCTTATTTTCTAACGAGACACTGTCTCTGCTACTTGAGGCTATGGTAAAGCCTGTAAATGCTACAAGTGCCCCAAATTTTTGCATACAGCAAAAAGAAAAATGGCCCTATTGTAGAGCTCACCAAAGTTGTTATAAAGTTTTAAAGTAGAGGAGAGAAAATCTAAAGTAAAAAGTGAAATGTCCTTGAATCTGGCGATGGTTTCAAGCCCACTGGGTTAGGAGGTGTGAGTTAGTCTGTACTTTTCCACTGTCATCCTCTTGTCTGCATTAGGACATCGTAGCATAGGAACACTCACACTTGTAGTTCTTCTGTGCAGCTTTGGTGCCAGCTACGGTCAGGTAAAAATCAAATATGCACAACAGGAATACTTCTATTTAATGAAAATTTGAAAGTATTTTTTCTTACAGTCTTTTAAAAAATGGCCAGACATTGCATCAGTTGCATATGCTCCTGAGACATCAGTCTCTTCTCTTTTTTCTTGCAGGTAAAGGAGTTCAATTTTCGTGCCAAGTGTATTTACACAGCGGTGATGGTGCGCAGAGTAATCTTGGCCCAAGGAGAGAATAAAGTCGATGACAGAGATTACTACGGAAATAAGCGTCTGGAGTTGGCTGGGCAGGTGGGTTTCTGCTTTGTGCTAAGTGCTCTTTTGAGGTTTTGGTAGTATCTCCTTTTAAAAGAATCAAGGATAAGGAATACCACTGTTGTCTTGACTGAAGTTTTTCCTCTTATTGTCTTGTATTTACTTTTTCTATATTGACTCACAGATACGCTTCCCCTGACTAGGACTAAGTTGTATCCTCACTTCTATGTAGAAGGGCTCACTATTGTGCCAGGTAAAAGGAAAGAACGGGGTAAATATGGCATTAGGTCTTGTTCCTTTATGACACTATTAGTGCCATCAAGGCAGTCCTAAGATGCATCTCCTGGTGTCCCATATTTTAGATGCACGAAATGTAGCAGGGTTAAAAAAAAAAAGACTTTTCTATGAGCGGTAAGAAAAAGGTCTCTGCTTACATGGGTGTTAGCCTAAGTTTTATTAAATTAGGTGGGAAAGGTTTTAAGTGTAGATGATCATGATAGCAAAGGCAATGTGTTTTCTTTCCCACATGGAGGAGAATTGTGCAGAGAAGGTTTGTAACACTTGCTAAAGAGTAGTTCTGGCTCCTTTGTCATATTTTAAATGTTCATTTTAAGCTGAAGACTTGAGTTCCTCATTCCACATGTTATGAGTACAATACTAATTTGATAGGATGACAAACTAAAAAGTGTGCAGAGATTTTGTCATCTGGTAAATATTTATCTTTAGGTAAAGTTTGTGTAGGTGAAATCGCCTGTGCTTTTTTTAATGCCAGTGGGAATGAAAACTGGAATTTCATTTCCAGTTTTCCTGGAATGAAAATCCTGTTACTTTAAAATTTGAATAAAGAAAAAAAAAAAAAAAGGAAAGGAAGGGGCGGGGGGGTAAGATTCCCCTATGAGCAGAAAAACATAGCAGTCTAAATAATGTAAAGACATAAAAGGCATTGTGTTTTTAAAAATGTGTGAAAACAATAGCTGCTAATTTCACACCCCATGGGACAAGAGAGTACGAAATGTGCTTTAGCTTTAGATAACAGAGTTGTATCCCCTAGCCAAGCTGGTTTACAGAGCTTTCTCTTAGTCTTTCTGCCACTAGAGGCTTGGCAGGCCAGGTGCCAGCTGAGGTGTTAGCAAAACCTACCGATTTCAGGCTTAATCTTTTCACCTACCTTTTCTCTTTCCTTAATGTGTTCATTATTTGCCGAGCATTACTCTGTTCTTTGTGCTTTTTTTTTTTTTCCTTTTTTTTTTTTTTGTTTCTAATGCAGCTTGCTTTGTATGGGTGAGATATGGAACAGCACCAAAATCCGGCACCCTGGAAAGCAAGGGATTTCTACCCTGTGACAAAAGAATACCGCCTTGACTTCAGAGATTGCCTAATCCCAGCTGTTCTGATAATATAATTAAGGCTGCCTAATGTCTTTAATTTTGCAACCAGTTTGTGTGAAAGGGAGAATTTGGCACTCTAAAGGCTTAAACACTAAATAGCAATCTCAAGGCACCTAATTAGAATTCTCTGACATTAAGCTAATTGGTGAAACTGTATTTCAGCAGCTTAACTTCTTTATTAATTTTTCTTAGGATTTTCAATGAAAATCAATTGATGAGCTGTCAGTATTTTTTTTTCTTAAATATAATTTGCTCTCCAGTGCTCCTGTCTTAAGCAGGCTGAAAGGCCCTGGACTAACTGTGAAATCCCTTGAATATTATCACTGGCATTCCATCCCTTTTCTTTAATCACTTACTCTTGACCCAAATAATGTGGTTATTGTGAGACTCTGTCTTGCAGAGAGTCAGAGCTCTTGTAGACAGGCTGTGAGGGAAAATGGCAAAGTCTGACGCTTCTCAACTCAGCAAACATTAGCAAGTTGGTGTGCTTGATGTGCAAGGTATTTTATTAGTTCAGAGAAAAGGAAATAAGGGCAGGTTGTCTTACTCGCTACAGCATGTGGAAGTAGGAAACTGGCCATTTTATAATCAAGAAATCAGATGCGAAACTATTATTCTGTACAATTTCTTTTTATTAGATGTTCCTTTAAGTCCTTCTCTAAAACCTGTAAAGATAAAATATCAACTATGATTAATTTCCACACAGTCTAGCTCTTAAATAACAAGATTATCAGCCATCTAAATGCTGTGCACATCTCTTCCTTCCTTTTACTTTTTGTCCTTTCTTGTATGAAACGCATCCCTCAACCTAATTTTTGGAGCCTTCTGTTCATTCTCCTGGCTGTGGAAAGTGATGAAATGATGGAAGCTAAGAAGGTTTTTTAGGAGAATGGGTTGTTGCTCCCTAGTTAAGCTAGAATTTTGCAGTTAAGCCATTCTTTGTCATGTGTGAGGGACAAGGTGGCAATCAAGTACGTCTTTCCAGATTACTTCTTAAGAATAGGCTCAGACTTCAAAACATTTAAGTAAATCAGAAAACAAGTAATAAAAGGTAGTGTGGGTGTGGATCTGTGTGTGAGATGTTGTGATGGAATGATCACAACAACAAAGTAAACCAAAAAGGGATGAGTGAGTGGGCTTACACTATTCTTTTTAGTATGCTTTTTATTATGATATAAGTTCTATTATATTGCACTTAGTTTTAATAAAGCAAAAAACTTATGAGTACATGAAGTAAGAAATAAAGAAGAATCTTTTTTCTAACTGATCAGAAAAATAAAGTTGCAAATATATCTGTTCATTTGTTTCTTTTCCCCTGTGTTTTCCAGACCTAGAGAAGTATCATTTTTCCTTTAATCCTTTTGTTTTGTATTTTCAGCTTCTTTCTCTTCTATTTGAAGATTTGTTCAAAAAATTTAACTCAGAACTGAAAAAGATAGCAGATCAGGTAATCCCCAAGCAGCGAGCAGCTCAGTTTGATGTAGTGAAGCACATGCGTCAAGACCAGATCACCAATGGCATGGTCAATGCCATTTCCACGGTAAGGAATTCTGTCTACATTCTAGTATGTAAAGTTTTTTCACCGTGTTGAATAATGGAAAAATGTGAATTTTGTTTTCATGGGTCCACTTGCTTTAGCCATAGAAGCAAATCTAACTTTAATAGTCCTTGTAGTTCATAACTGCAAAAATCTGTATTTAGCAGTTCTTTAGTGTCCTTGCTCAAAGAATCATTAATATCAAACCACTTTTCATTTCACCATTTGCTGCCTAGTGACGTTTGAAGTGTTTGTGAAGAAATGACAAAACAAGCAAATTTAGAATACAATAGCGTTTATATTTATCTTACTTGCTGTCTTCCAGGTTTTGCTTTCTTATTTAGTTCATGGTATTTTTATTATTATCTGGATTTACCCAGGATCAAGCTGTAATGTATGTCCAAATGGTGTTGGAAAAACAGCACTAACCTATCACAAATGGAAAACATTTGAAAGGAAAAAGAAGTTGAATCTTGAGCCCTTTTAAGATGACTGCGTTTTTATTTGTATAATAAGAGAAAATTTGCAGACTATGAAGTAGCACCTCTCTGCTACATTAATAACTGATACTAACTTATTTAACATAGGGAGAGCTGCTAAATGGCACATTACTACAAAACTTTGTAGTTATAAAGCCTCAAAATATTTGTTTTGGCTAGACTTTAGCCTATGTCTGCATTTTAGTAGAATGGATATTTTCATTCATGCTGGCGGACAAGGACAAAAATAAAATTACTAACTTTGTCTCTTAGCTTAAAGCATCTGTAGCACCAAATTGTTAGATGATTCCTGAAATCTAGCTACAAGTTTGTAAACCACTTTGAAATCCATGAATTTTTAAGAAATTAGATTAGTCTAAGTATTCTAGTGGCTGGTAAAAATTGTGCAACTCATTTTTTAATCTTTTGAGACAGCTTTTTTTGCTTAGCATGAGACTGAGGTTTTTCTTCAGTTCTTGTAAACAAAATTAACTCCACAAACTGCATCCAAAACCACCAACAGTCTGTTACTTACAAATCCCAATGTTAAAGCTTATCATTATTTAATTTTATGAGTGCCCTAAATGTAGTTAAATCTCTACAGTGCACATAACCAAAACAATTGGCAGATTTGTTTCTCTAAATGCTTGTGCTTCTTCTAGTTGGTGCCAGTTTTTCCATTTGGACTGACAGAGATAAATCTGCAAACTATTCAGTACATACTGTAAAGTCTTCCTTCTTCCACTATCTTAGGACGTGTTTTTTTTTTTCCTGCCACATAAGCAGTTAAACACCATCTGCTCTTCAGCATTGAAAACAATTTCTCAAGAACAATGCCCAGTGCATACTATTCAGGAGATTAAGCAAATACCACAAAAATCATTCTTGGAAACAGCAATCTCCAATCTCACCAGAACGCTTCAGTGATAGCCTCAAAGGGCATGAAATAACTCTGCAGATTCCTAATTACAGCAGCAGCTTGCAGAAGAATTCATACCACCGCTCTGTCAGCAGTGATATTGACTGTAGGCCTGGTTTTTGCCCTAGAAAATACCAGTCGCTCAGGCAGTCATGGTGCAGGTCTGAGAGACATTTTGGTGCCTGCAGAATCTTGTGAAGCCTTTCGCTTCCTAGGAGTTTATCACGGAAACATAACTGTGTCCTAGAACATTCTCCAGCTTCTCTGTTCTCCTAATAAAAACCCATAGTCAATAGTGGCATTGGTAGACCTGAAATACGAAATTTCTGACATCTGCACAGATCCTGTGTTTCATTGTTGGTGTAATCCTAGCAGGGAAGCTGGTTAGACGTACAAAATTATACGCTGCTTCTGTGACAGGTCAGACCAATGAGTCATTTTCCCCTGGATTCTTAAACCAAGGAACTTCAGGGAAGTGTAAAGAACTTTGATATCAAATTTCTCTAGCAAACACAGCTGTATTTCCTACCAAAAAAATCATGAACGAGGTAGAACTGAAACAGTTTATAGATTGCACTGTAAAAGTCTATTCCACAGATGAGACTTCAATAAGGAACCAGACCAGCTTTGGGAGGGAGGAACTTTTGAACAGAAAGGAATGTCCACAGAAGTAAAACAGAAAAAACCTTCATTTAGTTACTGAGTATTGAATTACCTGATTAGGGACAAATAATTAAGAATCTTTATGTGGTTGAATGTATTATAGAAGATGTTCTGATCTGGTAGAGCAATTTTTTTATTTAAACTTTTAAAAAATATATATTCTATGCTATTATCACTAGCAGATTAGATGCAGGTGAATCATTAACAAGTTTTATATAAATCGACAACATGCGTAGTACAAAGCTCCTCTACTGTCGTGCAGTCCAAAATACTTCAAAGATATGTAGTGTCCAAGCAAGGATAAACTGTTCTAAATTTTCGGAAATATTGGTCTTCTTCTGCAGGGAAATTGGTCTCTGAAAAGATTCAAAATGGACCGGCAAGGTGTGACGCAAGTGTTGTCCCGCTTGTCTTATATATCCGCTCTAGGAATGATGACTAGGATCTCTTCTCAGTTTGAAAAGACGAGAAAAGTGAGCGGTCCTCGATCTCTGCAGCCCTCGCAGTGGGGGATGCTCTGCCCATCTGACACTCCTGAAGGAGAGGTAAAAAACTTGTATTTTACTGTTAGCATTTCTCTGTCTTCCCAGTGATGGAGATACATTTTATGTTGAAGTAAATGGTCTTCCATCAGAGGAAGGATTTTGCTGAGGAGGTTTTTGGATGAATTACCCTCAGTCTGATCTCAAAACTCATTTGTGTTCTTGCACCTCATCTGACTACATTACATCCCTCCTTACTATATTGCCTTTTTTCTCTTACCGGAATGGACTGCTGAAAACTATGCACAGAAATCACCTGACAATGATATAAAAAAATAATGTAATAATAGAAGAATTTTCAGTATCTTTTGGTATCTTGAGTCATAACAGTTAACTCTAATAGCTTATATTTAATAACATCACTTTTGCCATTAAGTTTGTGAATAATTAATATATTTAGTCATGTTTTGTTTTGGAGAATTGTAAGTTAAGATTATGTATTGCACGTGTCCAAATTTTCTCATGCCGTTGAATTAATTTCCTTGATTTTCTGTCTAAATTATGCAATATTCTGTTTCTAAGTAACTGTGAACACTGAAGAGAGAAATATAGGTTATAAATGTTAAGGACTACAGTTCTGTATTCTGTGCTTTTTACTAGTTCTTATATGTTAAAACATTACATTTCAATGTGATTTAGAAAATGAATTCCTTTCTTCCTAATTTTCAGTAGTGTTAATCTATCATTTTTTTCCACTTATACTTGACTTTTTAATGTCTCATAAATAGAGCAATTTGGGAGGAAAAAAAAAGTTGATAGTAATAATACTTCTACTTTAAAATAACTAGTGGACTTTTTTATTATATTTTATTACAGGCTTGTGGTTTGGTTAAAAACCTTGCCCTCATGACTCACATTACTACAGATATGGAAGATGGCCCAATTATTAAGCTTGCTAGCAATCTTGGAGTGGAAGATGTCAACTTGCTCTGTGGTGAAGAACTCTCATATCCAAATGTGTTCCTTGTTTTCCTTAATGGTATGGAACTGCTAAAATCTGTCTCCATTTGGCTGTTGAGTGTCAGATGGTTTTTGAAGACAAACTCTCAATTTGTGAAATGTGGTGAACTTCAGATACATTTTTCCATGTGGAGATAACTTCAACAGTAAATAATTTGACAGTTAGATAGGGCAGACAGGCTGGATGATGGCTTTCGTTATATGTAGCTGTGTCCTCAGAACTGCTACTGCAAATGATGTTAGCTGGAAAAGAGAAGGTTTTTTAAGTTCCAGGACTGTTTCTAACGCTTGCATGAATAAGTACTAGAAAATATGAAAGATCTGCAGAATAATCTGCTACACGTTTTCTTTTCCCCCCTTTTTTTCTAGCCGTTAACCAAGTGTTTTGCCCTTCACAAAATATTTTTTAAAGAGAATAGTACCCCTAAACTTCTAACAACTTCAGTTTGCAAATTCAAAGCTGCAGTTACAGGACATATTTGTTTTACTGCCATCTTTTTATATTTTTATGCCTCTTCATGCAAGCGTGCTCAAAATCAGAAATAAAACACGAATTGCCTTCAAAGTTTAACAATGGTGCTGTCTGTAAAAACTGCCTTTTAAAAGAAAACTTGCTTTGTGAATAATTAGAAAAAAATATATACCTTGGAAAATAGGCTGTCACCTCCTTTCTTGTCTTGATTTGTTAGATGGATGTTCTGACATATGTGCCTTGCATCTGCAGACTCCAGTTCCTTTTACAGCCAAACTTGAACCTTTCTAAACCAACAGTTAATAAGATATCACATTTCAAAATACTGGCATTTCAAATACTACAGCTGTGATTTTAGAATGGCCTTTTGTCAACACTATCCACCTCCGGGGACTAGTATTTAATGTCTTTCATGGTGAATTAGTTCTCCATTTACCTTCAAATTAAACAGTAGTTTCTCTTCAGTAACAAGTAACAGTAACTGCCTCTTTCCAGTAACAAAAAAGCAGTACTGGAGCCAAAGCCTATCTGTCACTCTGTAAAATCTGGTCAAGGTAAGCTTCAGTGAAACCACATGAAATTGTGGCTGTTCGGTTTTACGGCCCAAAAGGGAAAATAAGAGTACTGGGTGTATTGGACTCCCCCCGACAAGCTCATTTTGTGGTATGAGGCAAAGATCAGCTGTGTTCCCAAATGTACATAATCGAATGCCAATGAAGCAAAGTCATTTACCCTTTCAGTGTTTTTAATGCTAAATGCATCCAGACTTACAGATGACTGTCTTGTGGCAGATTTGAACTTGTGACCTACAAGGGCAAAAAATCTCTCCCTACAAATCCCTTAAGCTGTGAAAGCCATTTGGATTGTCTTATAAACCCCCTAAACTATCAAGATCCTCATCCTCTCTAAATTGGGTTCTTTTTTTAATATGACACAATCTTGCTTTTGTTTTACATTCTGAGATGACTTTAGCTGGATGACTCTTTAAAAATTATTTCTACTCTGTTGTCTGTTCAGAATACTTGAACATGTGCTAGAGTGCCCTGCTAAGATAAAATTGTTCATTGAAATTCTTAAGGGAGAAATTCTGATGCAGCTGTGAATGATGACCTGAAAAATACCAAGACTTTAAAAAAATTCTGACAAGCCAGTGTAACTTGGCTGCCTTGAACAAGCCAGTTCCTTGGCCAGTGCCTGGAAGGCTTGGATCCCCTCTTAGTGCAGCTGAAATTCCAGGCTTCAGAAATGTTGTTTGCTTGTACCCTAATTGTTGAATAGGCTTGTGAGCAGGAATGCATTTGAAGAGAGGTGAACAAAGCACACCACTTTGTTTCAGGAGCTGTTTGCAGATAAACAGATAGATGATCTGTGAAGTTCTGAGGCTTTTTTTAATGTTAATTGAAAGTAGGCAATTCTAATCTAAAATCCATGCAGATTTTGTTAACAGAATACTTATCTTCCTTAGCAAGGATAAGGAAACATAGGGGAAGAGGGAAATTTATGATGACAGTGGTTATTTGCAAGAAGTAGGATTTATCCCTTGCATGTTAGATGTATCTAGAATGTACAGGGAGTTTTGGATATGTAAAACATGAACCATGAATGTACTGTCTTCCTGCATAGGTAACATCCTCGGTGTCATACGTGATCATCAGAAGCTGGTCAACACCTTTCGGATCATGCGTCGAGCAGGATATATCAATGAGTTTGTTTCCATCTCTACAAATCTTTCTGATAGATGCGTCTATATTTCCTCTGATGGAGGGAGATTGTGCAGGTAAGTGTGTCATCAAAACTATTTCATCTGTATCAGGCCTTTATGCACGTAAAATACAGAGGATTGAGTATACAAACTCGAGCATGTGGTCTGTATTCAACTGCAGTAGGACTTGAGAATCTCTTTTCTCTGTAACGCTGAATTAAGGCTGACAGATCAGGAAAGCATACCATGTAGTCAATTATTTTTTAAAAAATCCAAATGAATAGTTTTAAATTGAAAACAAGATGCAACAAAATGTTGCTTCCATCTTCTGACCAAAAGGGAAGAAAAATCAACCTGATGTGCAATAGTATCCTATGTTCTTAAAGTTTTTTTTTTTTCTTACTATATAAAAATACCACAGTCCAGAAGCAAGAAATTAGACGTTTACTCGCCTGATAGCCCATCGACTTTGATACCACATTGTAGGATCAGAGGCTGTTCTCTGCCTTTAGATAGGTTGTCTTTACTCCTGGTGCAACGTTTTCTCTGATGCTTACCTGTTTACTATAATAACAAGGAAGTTGCTGTCACAATTTTGATTTATTTCTTTGCTTCCCCTTAGCAGGCAGGGAATGTTCTGCTTTGAAATGCTTAATGTCTGTATAAGCTGGAGGGTGTGCCTGTATAACAGTCACAGCACAGAGGAGAACAGGAAGGAGTTGGATGGCTAAAACAGGAAAGACAGGAATAGAATGATATTTTGAGACAGAAAATTAAGTTGTACTATAGTAAGGCACTAGAGACGCATGGTGGCTGCACTATGCTAAGTTACTTGAAACTATAACATCTCTGGGCGCAAACAATTTAGCCTAAAGGACAAGACATATCAGATGAGCAAAAAGAGATTGGGGGAGACAGAATGACTTAATCTGTACGTATTTAAGCATTGGCTGGTTGTATGCGTGCTTTAGAACAAATAATAGTCAAAACTAAAGATGACATTCCTCCTTATTCATTAACTGAAACTCTAAAGAGAGCACATTGAGTGCAGTTTGAGGTGCTGTAGAGAACCCAGGATCTTACACGTATGAGGTGTCATACCTGGTTAAGACACCCAGGCTTGGGAGCGAATTAAAAGGGAGGGAAATCACTTCTTCAGTCAGGGCTAATACTGGTCATTCTGCACATCTGGGGCGCAGCAAAGCTTCCGGTATGTGTTCCAACTTAGGAAAGACAAGTCAAATCGTGTGGATTTCCAGGAGTTCACCAAGTTTGCTTTGTGACCTCCCTCCCACCCAGCAATTGTTCACATCCCCCTCTTAACCACTTTAAAGGGCTCATTAGTCTTCAAACAGTTATTTAGACTTCAGAGCAGACTCCACAAGTATCTTGTAGCTATTTGCTGCTCTTTATAAGAGCAACTTGTCCAAATAGCAACAGCCCTTGACGTTTCGTTCTTGCATGCCATCCTTTGTGTCCGTGTTTCCTTGCGGTAAGGAAGCCTTCAGAGATACATGTGCTGTTGAAATTTATGGATTCGCCTGGTGCAAACCCATAGTAAGTGTCTGTACTTTGTATCATGTAAGTAACAGGAAAATACATTCTTGACAACTTGCACAACTGGAGCACAACTCTTTTGTCAGTGTCATGGGAAGAACTTGAGATATCTCTGGAACTTAATGTTGTTCTTAGTCTTGTAGTTTGAGAAGGCTTAATTCTTCCAAACTCATTGATAAAAAGAGCAGGTGAAACTTAGAAAGGGTTAAAGAGAATATTAGCTAAAGATTGGGTAAAAATTGCTCTCCCTCCAAACAGGAATCTTAATGCTCTTGGTGTAATTTTAAATATGTTGAACAAAATAAATCAGGAAATCTGTGTATCAGCGCAAAATCTGTATATTCCAAACTGACAGTGTTTATTGACACTGTTTTGTGGCTGCATCAGTTAAAGGTGGGTAAATTGTAAAAGTGATTGTGAGCATTATATTGTTAGGTGGTGTATGCAGTGTTCTTATCTCAGTACAAGAGAAGTTACCTGCCTGTGTATTTACTATGACAACTTTTTTTTTTTTAAATTGTAGACCTTATATAATTGTAAAAAAGCAAAAACCTGCAGTTACAAACAAGCATATGGAAGAACTGGCTCAAGGATACAGGTAAATAATTTGAGTATATTACATTCATCTTCAGTCTGTAAATATTAGGTGAATCTACTTCAGACACTCCACTGTTTTGCAGGGTTCTTTAGCTATGTCAGAAAGTCTGTTTTCCCATGTTAACTAGTAGTCAGTATCACAGTTTCTTAGATTTTTTTTTTAATCCAGTGAAAAGAGACTAGTCTTTGTGGGTTTTAGTGATATGAAATTTGGTGATTACGTAGAATAAATATATAGATATAGCACAACCTCATCTTTCTACAGGTTTGGAGGCCTGATAAAACATTACACTTCTACACTTTCTACTGAAAGTCAAACACTTCTTAGGAGTATCACCATGGCTACCATAAACTAAACACATTCAGAGTTAGTTTTGAGACTACTGGAAAAAAATGGTTTTGCATGTTTAAAATGTCCCATATTTATACAAAAGCTTTTAGGTTTAGCTTAAATATGTATTGAAAAATTATCCCCAAGAACTTGCTTACACCTATGCTTGCCTTCTTTTACAGTGGTGATGTGTGCATTTAGAGATATTTTGCTAGGTTGTTCAAATAAGTCACATAAGTCAGTTTCTGTCAGAGGGGAATAGGCAAAGGATTTTGAACAAAAAAAAAGGCAATTTTCTTTTAAAGATCAAAATCCACAGAGGTTTTCATGCAAAACCATTTCTCCACTTTAACTACTCACTACATTCCTCTAACATATGTAGCAGTATTACTTTTTTCAGAAATAAAGATTTTTTGAGAAATATAAGAAAAGACAATAGTTTTAGTGATTTTTTTTTTTTTTAACTACAGGAATTTTGAAGACTTTTTGCACGAAGGCCTTGTTGAATATTTGGATGTAAATGAAGAAAATGATTGCAACATTGCACTATACGAACACACAATTAATAAGTAAGTGTGTGATTAGATTAAGCATTGCTATAGAAAAAAATTTCTGTGGACCTCCAGTGGACCAGTGGACAGAAATGATCCCAAGATAACTGTCAAAAGTTTAGGAAATTGCTGTATTGTCCGTAGACTTGTATAACTTTAATTAATAAATTTTAATTTTAATTAATTTAATTTTAATTAATAGTACTGTAAGAATCTGAATTTGCTCCTTATGAGCACATCACTCTTTGTGTTTAGTAATAATATTCCCTAACTTCTGGTGTTGGTTTGTGTACCCTCTTTCCTGCTGATATCTGGAGTTTTTAAAAAATGCAGCCATGTTGGTACAATTGTAAATTGTATTTATACAACTGGTAAGATCCGCTAGTGTGAGGTATCCCATTAACATCCCGTTCCTGCTATTGTAATGCAGGCTTCTTTTAGCTACATTTACTTGTCTTTACTATTCCAATCCAAATAAGTGCTTTTCTTTTTTTTTTTTTTTTTTTTTTTTTTTTTTTTTTTTTTTTTTTGAAGATTTGCCTCTTAGTATGTTCAGTTTCTAGTTTCTTCCTTATCCCTTTGGAGTTCTCTTTTTTCAGGCTCATGGAACTGTCTTCACTTCTAGTGTTCATTTCCAGCAGTGGTATTTTAACAGCTCTGTAAACTTTGATGGCCTCTCCTGTGAAATACACTTTTAGATATTAGGATCTGATTATTTTGCATGTTCCTCAAGTAGGATCAGCTTCAATGGAAAAGCATTTGTGCTGGATTTTATCCTATCTGAAAATGCATATGTTAACTGCATGTACCAGGACCTTCTGAAGAAGTTCTTAACTTCACTGCCAGTGTGTTCTTAGGGCAACAGCATTTTTTTTATCATTTGATGACAGTGTCCGTAATTCTGTGAGGTTTTGCGGAATGGGAGAGGTGTCCCTGCTCTGAGCTTCCTGATATCGCTTGAAACCACTTTGGAATTGCTTTTGAGGTTCAACAACTCTATTTTCTTACAACAGATCTTAATTGAGCATAGTTGATGTTTTTTTTCAAGTGGAGAAAAACAGTGTTTGTCCTCTGGCCAGCCGGGGATTTTTAGTACATTTGTGATTTATGCAGATGTGCGGGACTGCTAGATACCGTAACTACACTTGCTACTCAGGGTTTATTTTATTAATACATATATTGTTAAGTTTCTACTGCTCCCTGAATTCTTTAGTCTGAATATATAGAATAATCCTTCAGCATGTTAGAGATTGTGATGCTTTGTAAAATCTTTTGAGTGTTGCCATAACAAAGATTATTTTCTCCAGTCATTTTTTGCAAGGGCTTAAAGTTTAATTTAATGTCTTAAATTCCAAAAAAAAAAACCCAAACAAACAAACTTGCAAGTAGTTGAGTACTGGGCATTGAAGATGGACCTTTCAAAGAGTTCAGTGGGTTTAGGTATGTTGGAAAAGCAACATATGCCTAAACCCAAGCTCAGTTTAATAACTGCAGGATATCATAAAGATATGTTTTGGGTGAGTTTAGTTTAAACTGTCTTTATTTCAAAGTTCCCCATTTCCTGATTACCTGTCTTGATTTAAAAAGCAGAATTGCTTAAGTCTTGCTTTGCTCTACACTGTGTCCTCAGTTATCCCTGTATCCCAGGGCTGTTATGATCTAGTTATCTCCATTAAGCATGGGCTTTTTCCTCTGAAGCTAATGCAAGATAGAAGATGCATTATCATTCCCCAGTCTTTACTCCTTCTCCATGTCTTTTTTGTTTCTCATTGATAACACCTCTTAACAACATAATCACTTCCAAAATACAGAAATTAGCAGTGATGTGCCCTCCTTAACTAATGTTATATAATCTTGAAAAATTAAACTTTCACTTTTTTTTTCCCCAATACTTGAATGTCCTTGTTCCTCCTCCTTCCACCTCCCCTGCAATTCCTAGTTTTCCAAGATAGCTAACTGGATGCAGAGGACTCTCATTGCATGCAAAGACATTCCTTAGGACATTTTTACTGTGACTTACTGCATAAACTGCTTTATTATCTACTTGAGTCCCCTAAAGTTGTTTTTTAAAAGCTTTTGCTCCCTGGTGGAACATTTTATACTTATTCTTTTTTTATGGGAACACTAAAACCGAAAAAAAACATTGATTAAAGAGCATAGTAAGTCCATGTTCTGAGGTCTTACTGACTGGTGACTTGAACAGGGGTAAACTAGATCGGTGACTGCTAAAGTAAGTGAAAGATAGTTCACGAGTTTGTTATAATTGATACTCTTTCTTTTAAGAGATACAACACATTTGGAGATCGAGCCTTTCACGCTTCTCGGTGTCTGCGCTGGGCTTATTCCGTATCCTCACCACAACCAGTCCCCGAGAAACACTTACCAGTGTGCCATGGGGAAGCAAGCAATGGGTAAGGCTTTGTTGGTCCCTCTTTGGAGGGTTATCTTGATTTTTGAAGCTATACAGGGAAAGTGTCAAAGCAGAGAACTTCTTTCTTTCCTAATTAATGTAGAAACTTTACTAGGAGAGTAAAAGCACATACTTCTGTTTAGGGAAAGTAAGGAGAAGTTACCTCTTTGAAGAAAAAGAAACAAAAAGGAAAAAGTGCAAGTGAGTTTTGCAAAATGGAGACCACATCTATGGTTCTCAGTGTTTCAAAAGAGAATTTGAAGAAACTGTGGCACTGCTGATGTTTTTGTTAGTTTAGTTTTTGTGATAACTGCCATGACGTTCAAGCATAGCTGGAGGATTGGCAGAGTATGGTTGTTTTTTTTTTTCTTTTTTTTTTCCTTTTTATGCTACTGTGTGTAGTGAGTTTCCAAACAAAAAGAGTAAAAAAGTGTTGTCACAAAGAGAGACAGAGAGTGACAGGGAATGCAGAGAGAAGAGACTTTCCCTGAATAATTGAGTAGTTGTCCTTAAAGGGAAAAAAAAAAAAAACAAAAAGAAAAAAAAAGGTTATATTGACATTATATAACAGGGGGATGAAAACATGAAAGAGTGCTTAGTTACTTGACCACTTCCCAAGCTGGTGGTTTATATATTAGGCTTTTGTTTGGTTGGTTTGGATGCTGAGGGCAATTAATGCCCTCCCAACAAATCTCTGAAACAAGGTTCATTTCCCAGTTATTTGATAATAATATTTAATAATTTAATAGGTGGTATGGTAGATGGTCAGTATAAAGACAAAACAAAACAAAGCACATCAGCACTGCTGTACGTCTGTGGGCAGGTTATTAACACAAGGTAAGTTCTAACCGCTCTTGTGGCGCTTGTACTCGGGCTGCGGTAGCATTTCCTGCGGGTGCTCAGGCCATCGCCAGCAGCGCTGCGTGGCCTGCGGCGAAGCCAGAGCGAGTCCCACTGGGAAGAGGAGGTAGTAAACACACCGAGAGCCTCAGCAGCAGCAGCAGCTGCGGCCGGGACACCCCGACACTGTCCCGTGTCGGGAGGCGCCTGTGTCAGGAGAAAAACCGGCGCTTCTGCTGGGCTCAGCAGCCTGCGCCGCGTCCCCACGGCTCGAACAGAGCACCTTTTGTGAGGCCTCGCCAGGAGCATTCATAGCAGCGGGACTGCCTGGTGCTGAACCGACGTGTTCAACGCGGCCAAGTAGCAGAAAGCAGCAACAGATGCATTTCCCTCCTAAAAAAAATAAAAGAAATTAAAAACAAGAAACAGAGAAGCAAGAGGGGGATGCGCTCTTCGTCCTTACAGTTCTCCTGTGCCATTATTTTCCCCCACCCCCGAGTCTCTATTTTATGACTATTAGTCTCAGAGCGTTTGGTTAGTTGCCACACACAGTTAAGCAGGATCAGTGTGTACAGAAAGCCAATTCAGTATCTGTGGAGTTCTTTTGTAGTTTGCTGTGTGAAGGTTTTTTTCCCGTTTTGTTTTGAGTGTCATTTGCAATTCATTGTCTGTGTTTTCTGAGGTTGGTGTATTCAGCTGCTTTGACCCTAGGTCTTGCACATTTAGCTCCTTGGATACAATCCTCTGACGTTCCTGCTGACGCTAGGAACACAAAAGCCATTGAATATCTTTAGTAATAAAAAAAAGTCTTTGTTTCGGTTTGTTATGACAAAACACCTGACTCAGAATAAGCAGCTAGATAAAAGTATGTTTTAAAAGATGGCACATGACCCGGGCTATATTTCACTGTGCCTGAAGTATCTACAAGCACCTGAACCTGTTATTAGTAAATGTTTAATAAAAAAAAAAAGTTGCAGTACATAGGAGCAGAAGGATATTTATATGCAGCTGCTGCTCAAGTAAGACCTAGAGGATATTTCAGAATCAGTTTGAATGTACATTTTCTCTGCTTCTGTGTATGAGGAGATGCAGAGCAGTGTTTCAGAGCTCATGTGCTTGTTTTTATGTGACTGTCCCCCTTTCCCTTCTGCATCCCCAGATTGCAGCCCAGGCCCTGGGTCTCCATGTGGAAAGGCTCATGGCCAAGTCCAGTGTGTCACTCCGCAGGCTGTCAAACCCTGAGAGAGCCCAGGGGCTCCTGTCCGCAAATAGAGCCTCATGTTGCTCAACACTGACCCCCTCTGACCACATCGAGTATCTGTGCTAATAATTTTGGAGGGTCTTAGTGCTCTTTTTTCCAGAAACAACCACCACAGGGGAAGATGTGAAGGCACAGGTAAATCAAGGGCCGTCACTGGTGCAAGGGGATCCATAATGCAGTATCACTGACAGATACTAAGTATTTGAAATATGAATGTTTGCAGAGTAGTACGTTAAATGTGCTCTGAAAAATATCTTTCATGATCAGAGTGAGTCATCTTGCTTCAGGACGAAGGCTGTGCTTAGTAAGCAGGCTGGATTTTCGTGAAGGGATGCGAGTCCATATTGTGATGGTGCAGGAAAATCTACTGTGTGTTGCAGGTCGTACTGTGAGACTAGGAGTGCATTAAGATGAGGTAGCACCTGTTACTGCAAGGTCCTCTGCTGATGTGCAACTTTGAGGGAAAAGGTAACATTAGCAGTTCAGTGTCTGAGAACTGAGAACCAGCGTCAGGGTTGAAATACAAGAACCTCTGCTGTTTGCATTCTGTGCATTGCTAAAATAATGTTTAAAAGGATCAAGGGGTCGTAAAACAGAGGAATAGCCCAGCTGTGTTGTCTATTCTTTCTGCAACCTGTAGGAGAGGGTGCAGGGAAGGCAGAGAGATGCAAGGTGAGGGGGAGCTCGTAGCTGCAGATGTCTAAAGCGAAACAAGCTCTTGAATAGTAAAAAAAAAAAAAAAAAAGCCACCGTAATAGGTACATCTTCATTGCTCCGTGAGACAGTGAGGGCCTTGATGTACTATTTTGCCTTGTGATGTAACTGCTTGAACATCTTGAAGCTGTGCTGAGAAGGCAGCTACACCCCAACTGAACGAAACGTCGAAGCAGGAGCAGTAGCTGCTGGTCCTCACAACCAGGCGCTCTGCGGCCGGGGCTCCCTCCTGCCGCCACTGCGTAGGGAATTGCATCCCGGGACACGTTCTCTTCGTACCAGCTCTTCTCTCCCCAGCAGCAGGCATGCAGGTGCCAGGGCTGACGCGGGGCAGGCCCGCGTCCTCCTCTCCCATCTTACCCATAATCTCTGAAACTGACTTCTTAATCTTGTAACGGTGGGAAGAGTATTCCAAATGCCCAGTGTCCTGATCAGTTAAGACTTTTAAAATGAAGCTCCCTGTGGGCTGAGTTGTAGCCTCCCTGCAAGGTTCAGTGCAGCCATTAAGAGCGATGCCCCTTTCTCGGTTGGTTCATGCTTGTACAAAAGGAGAGAACAGTAAAAATCCATGGTGAAATCAAGGGAAATAGAGAAGTATAGCAGTTCTTCTCTTGGCATGTGCAATAACAGCCCTTTTGGCTCGTATCTAGCATGGCTTTATTTCTGTACCCTTGTTAACTTTGACCATGCAATTTACTTTTTCTGTGAGTAATATCCCAGGGAATTGGATAAATGCTTTTTCTCTCTGACTGTTCTGTCGAATTCTGGAGACATGTCTAACCAGACATGTAATAAAAATTAATTTATGCTAAATATCAATATATGCTATTTGTGAGGTAGTTATTTCACACTGAACAATAATCAAGTGACACTTAAATGGAAAAAAAATCTTGCTGAGAAATGAAGAAAGGAAAGAATGTGCACATGTATTCACAATATACTAAGCACTGAGAAAAGCAAGAAAATGATACTTGTTGTATCCAGGCCAGCCTAGTGTGTTTTGCTTTAAAGAGGACTAATTACTTATGAGAAAAATTGGTTCTTGCCGTAGGCATGTATAAACATGGGTCATTGTGAACAGGGTTTGTTATGGCAAAGTTTAATTATACTTTGCATTTTCTTGGCTGTTTGGCTGAAGCAAACAAGGGCTCTGTTCTTTCAGAGAGAAAACCGAAATAAAGCTCGTGGCTTCCTTCATGCCAACCCATACAGAGGTCTTGTCTCGACACACGAGTCCTCAGAAGGAGGTCTGTGTTTTAAATAAGCAGGTTGGGGTTTAAGATCGTGGCTTATTAGACCAGGCTAGAGAAGGCGTTATTTACGTAATCATTAAATCATAGCAACTTAGGAGAGACATTTCTGATGTACAGCATGCTTTTTGGCTACCTTGTTTCATTTGTGCTCTTGAATCATTCTCTAACCTGTTTCTTTCCTGCTGGGATGCCCACCGTTGTATATCTGTGCATTCTCCATGTGACATGCTGCAGCATTCAGCTCCTGAGTAGTGCTGGGAATGCAGTTTAATAATGAAGCTCAAAACCCAGTAATGTTGTCAGTCACTTATGGCTCCTGGTCTCATACATCCAAACAGTTCTGTTAAGCTCATCTGAACCTCTGATAAAAATAATGACGTTGAAATATGAGAAGCATTGTTTATTCTGAATTACGTGATATATGTGAAGATATTGGCTCTAATCCTTTACCTATAAGGAACTTCTTCAGACTGTTACTAGATGAGAAAAGGACAAGCTTGGCTATGGTCAGAGCTCTAGACTTTATCCTGTTTTAGTGTCCCTGAGCAGTGATCCATAGCAGATGTACTCTGAAGTATCCCTGAGAAGGGGAAAAAGTACAGGCATTTCAGAAGAGTAAGAGAGTAAGTTGAGTGGTGTAGTGAGAAGAAGGTCTCTATCAACAACAGGAAAAAGTACCTAACCCTAAAACTTTCAAATGAGTTCTACAGCAGACACCCTACGTTGAAAGCACACTATTTATTTTAGGTACGCAGGAGAAAATGGCCTAAAACTCTGAGGTTTTTCATTTGATGGCAGATAACTGCTGCTGTGTAGTGAGAAAAAGTTTGTCTGAAAGTATAATGAAAACATGTCTATTGTTTAAGCAGAGGGAATGGCAAAGGTGGAAAGATGTTCAGGTGGTTGGTGGGCTTTGGTGTGGGATGGGGATGGTCTTCGGTGTTGACAAATTTAGGCCCTACCCGTTACTTTCTTACTGAAAACAGAAAATACTGCTCAAGGGTCAATTATTTCCTTCTCTAAGACGAGGACAGAAAAGCAAATGTTCACTAGTAAAGAGCGGGTAAAGCTTTACCAAACCTTCCTTAACTCTAACAATGCCGTGCCAGTGGCTTCAAGTCCACTTTCTAGAGCCGAGGAAAGCCCAACAGCGTGCCTGGAATCTGGTTTACAAGGTCCGAGTTGGGGATATTGTCTGCCGAGGCGTTTCCCTGCACCCTTCCTCAGGAAGGGTTCACACTTAGAGCAGTGGCAGTTGAGAAGGTTTATGAGCACCAAGGACAGGGCAGATCTTCGGAGCTGCCCATGATCCTGGCTGGTTTTAGGCATTTGTTTTTGTGTAGTTCTGTTTAAATGTGAGCATTTGGAAATCGCAGCGCCTTCTGCTTGTGTAAAGTCTTCATTACATACTGTCTGCTTTGACTTTTCCCTGCAAACAACCAGTCCCTGAAACTGCAGAAGGAATTGCAATGGTTTGGAAAGACTTACCTCCAGAGCACAAGTGCTCTAAAATACCCAGCACTTAAAACTTCGGCATAGTTAAAACTTTAATTTTGGAGATTATAATTTCTTAATTGCTTAGAGACATAGCATCGGCCTGGTGTGGCAAGCTGTAATAACATATGATTGCCTTTACTTTTGTTCTGCCACACAACAGTTTATGTTTCCCTGCTGGGTGTTAATTATTTTTTCTTCAGATTTCAGAAGACATTTTGGCAGCCTGATGGGACTGGGCCAAAAAATTCAATCTCAAGCTGGGAGGTCTATACAAAGGACTGGATTCTGAACCATAAATTTAAAATTAATTTCATGTAAAAAGACAAATATATTGAGAGCGAACTTCTACTGTAGTCTTTCTAGCAATGATGCCTCTAATTTCGGAAAGTAAATCAGTCTTGGCTGCTGCTAACTGTGTGCTTTGTTCGTGCTTTGTGACATGCTAACACAGGCTGCTGTTGAACTAATTATTGCCCAGAAAAAGGAAGGAAATATGATGTGGAAGACACAGAGTTTGATCCAGAGTTCCTCTTGAGCTCAATGGGAGTCTTTCTCTTGCTTCTGATGAATTTTGGATCAGATTTATGGAATACAATTTCTTCTCCCTCTCACAAAGAAAAAAAAAGTTAAACAGAATTACTGCTATGAGAACAGCGAAAGTAAACTTCACGTTTGTGTTGTTATTCAGTGTCATGATGAAAGAAACTTACTTCCATGCAGTCATATCAGACTTTGATTTGTTGTTGCTGCTGCTTTTTGTCTTGATACTCAGGCTTTTCTGTAAAAAAAAAAAGAAAGAAAGAAAAAAATCTTTCTGGAAGCTTAAATTTAGTGGCCATATAAAACTTTATTTAAATATAGCAATGTAAAGTTGTTTTAATTTGATCTCTAGTATATTTTTTCCATTATTTTCTGGAAAACTTTCCACTATTAGATGAGGTTCCTCCTTTTGTGAGGAATTTGGTAGTTTATAGCTAAAACATTTCTTGCAAGCTCACAGGCAAATCTTTGCTCCCCCCGTACAGGTACTATTGGCTACAATCAAAGGAACAGGATAGATACTCTTATGTATCTCTTGGCATACCCACAAAAACCGATGGTGAAAACAAAAACGATTGAACTGATAGATTTTGAGAAACTGCCAGCTGGGCAGAACGCCACAGTGGCCGTCATGAGTTACAGTGGCTACGATATTGAAGATGCTCTTGTCCTGAACAAGGCCTCTTTGGACAGAGGTAAGAACCATCCATATCTTCTTTGCCACTTCTGTAAAGTGTGCTTTAATAATCTCGAAGTCTCCTGGTTTCCTCCTATAACGAATTTTGGTGGTGTTAGGGACAGTACATCTCCGACTAGGAGATATGATCAAAAACTGTTTTGGTGCTTATGTCTTTTCTCCTCACGATGGTGCCTGGCCCTAATCCCGTGCTTGCAGTGCACAGTGGTGAAGTTGCAAAGATGTGAATACACTTGTGAGTTATTATTGGGTATTAGAAGAGGAAATGGCTTGCTTTTGACCCTAAATAACACAGGATAAACGGTCCTTTTCTGAAAATATTTAGCTTGCATAAAAATGTAGATAATATAGGTAATCTGGTGCTTGGGGCTTGCTTTTTAGCTGTTTACCTGAGCCTTTGTTCATTGCTAACAGAGAGAGAGGTCTCGTTATTTTCCCCCATATTGAAAGCAATAGGTGAAATTAGACTTTTGAATGCATTCAGAAAAAGAATGAAACATGGTGCCTTGTGTTATTATGAGCCTGTTGCTATGTGGGAAAATAATAGTATTGCCTCAAACTAATGTACTGTATGTTTTTAAGAGGAACTAATTATCTGCTTTGTTCTTTAAAAAATAGAGTTTAGTGTCTTTTAAGTAAATGTACATAATCCCCAAATGGAAGATAATTAAGTCAAATCTGTATTTGTACCATGCCGGCCTGTGTCAGTCACACTCCACAGTTCTTCAACTGGAATCTTGGAATCAAGAAAAATTCAGTGTTAACATTGTTGGGCATCTGGGGAGAGTTGTCTCTCCCTCTATAAATTCCCTTCGGGAAAGGTGTAATATTGCAATATGATCAAATTAGTTTTATTTTTGGGTAACTAAAGTGAGATTCTTCAAAGAATTTATTCCCTAAATGCACACCCCTCTTCCTAGTTGCTAGGCAGCAATAATAGTATTCCTAGACATGTATCTCTGGCATTAATGTCCTGCCACATTTAATTTATGCCTCCTTTTCTAAAACAACAACAGGCGTGATTTAAAACTGAATGTTTTCTTTTCTGGTAGACTGGTAACATTTACAGGGAGAGCTGTGATGCTTGTCAGGAGTTACTTGACATAATATAAAGATGTACTGTATGTGGCCATGGCCATCTTTCAATTGAATGAAAATAACATAGGTTTGTTGGTAAGCTCTTGGCTGTGTCTAATTCTAAATACGATGCAAGGGGGTAGCATTGCTGTTCCAAGAGAAATCTCCAGAGATGCTACTTTTCTTATCTAAAAACCAAACCAAAACTGTTTTGTAACAATGTGTGTAATTTAGACATCTTTCAACTGGAAAAGAAGTGATACTGTGGTGAT
Organism: Crypturellus tataupa; assembly: GCA_034781795.1. Classification (NCBI taxonomy): domain Eukaryota; kingdom Metazoa; phylum Chordata; class Aves; order Tinamiformes; family Tinamidae; genus Crypturellus; species Crypturellus tataupa. Next base: position 4,224,736 of record JAWLRI010000401.1, read on the forward strand.
TCCATGATACGATCAATAGGCTCTTTCCTGATAAGTTAGCTGGTAGCATTATTAGAAATTCAGGTTTCTTAGGACCTCAGAAAAGAAGTAGTGCTATTCTGATCCCCTTTGAAAACTTTCCTTCTCCTATGAGACACCAAAGGTAAGAAAAATGTGTGCAGAAGTATAGAGGAAGTGAATTTGCAAAATTACAGAATTCAGAGTCTAATTTCTAAAAAAATAGCATACATGATTTGATTTTAAGTTGTGAGCTACTAGATATCTTTGTGTTATGTTGTACTTATTTAGCACAATGAATAATCATAACTATTAAAGTATATTTTATATTCTATAGCTAAGAAGGTAATTCAACGTTCTTGTTTTATTTTAAGAATGTGTTACCAAGAAATTGAGCACTTGTAGACAGATGAGCTTGTGTTAAATTTTAGGATTTGGAAGGTGTCTTGTGTATAAAAATGCCAAGTGTACTCTGAAGCGTTACACCAATCAGACGTTTGATAAAGTCATGGGACCCATGCTGGATGCAGCTACACGAAAACCAATCTGGCGACATGAAATCTTAGATGCTGATGGCATCTGCTCGCCAGGTATGTCAGACTGCATGTTTATTCACAGCATATATGGAATCTGCGGTAGAAATTAATCTTCTGTTAATATTAAATGCCTCGTTTTATATTTGGTGTATTTTTTTTCTCTTCAAGGGGACATTACTATAACAGATGATTAAAACCCCCAACACTGTTCTCTGAAAACACCATGGTACCTGTCACTGTCTGCTATTGTGCACGATGAAAGAGCGTTCTATGTTTATGTGGAAGTTGTGAGTCCTCAACAATGGGACTCTATTAAAACCTTAGAACTTTTTCTCTTCTTACACCCCTAACCTTTTAATGTTGTGGACCTTTACTGTTTAGTTGTCATATATTATATTTTTTCTTTTAATGGTAGATTCCTTACTATTTTGATTTGTATCTCCCCACTTTCTAAAATACAGTTGGTTAACACTGATAGTGAGGAAAGAAAACAGCATATTTTTATCACTTTAGAAATTTATTTTCAGAGAGAGAATAAGAAAATAAACACACTTGCATTTCATCACAATGATAGGTGTGTAACTTGCCCATGCAAGTAAATATGAGAAAAGACCCCTTCCATATTGAAGGACTGGTATCCTTTAATAAGGAGACAGTTTTATAGATGCTGAGATCTAGTGGCAGGGGTAAAGGGCACTAAACTTAACCCCACTGTAGCAACTCAGTTATTACAAAATTGGATCAATGTTACTCTTTAACACATCACAGTAGAGTTCAGCTTTCTAAATTAATAAAAAAGGCAATAAACTCCTGAAATATTAGGACAGATAGAACTGAGGCAGACTCTAGATGGATGCTGTTCTTTTCAGTGGATAAATAAACCCTTTTTGAACCCTTTCTGAAATAATTTAAGTGGACAGAGAAGAGACAGAGGCTGCAGTTCAGTGGAGTCGTGTGTGCATGAGGAGGCAGGTACTTGATGTGCTTGATGCACATCAATTTTGCTGGACGTGCTACTGATCTGTGCTCCTGTGTGAAGGGAATGGAGGGGAGAAATCACTGATAGACAGGAGCAGAATCAATAGGAAAGTGCAGGCAGGGAGGGCGAGACTAGAGGGGGTATCGCACAGCTCACTCTGCAAATTATGTGATGTCCTAAATTTTAGATGCAAATTTCCAAAAGTTGTTAGTTTAAGTTTGCTTGTTAAGTTTCCTTCTTATGGCAGATGACTTCAGATTTTTCTGTGTGTTTAGTTTCACAGTGTGTTGAATAGTGTTATTTTTAGTTATTATTACTATTTACTTTTAGTACATTAATATACGTTTTTAGTACCCTCAAAACATACAAGCAGCTTTTTTTTGTTGGTGTTGTATTCTACATTAATGATTTCCCTACTGTGCAATACTCAATAAAATAGCATGGTCTTATATTGAATGTATTGCTTACAGTTTATCTTCTTATATACTTGTTTAAAGCCTAAAATGTATTTTTAATATGTGTAGCTAGATGCATTGTCATGATACTTTTTTCCACTCTTTGTAGGAGAAAAAGTAGAGAATAAGCAAGTGCTTGTGAACAAATCCATGCCAACTGTGACCCAGACACCTCTGGAAGGAAGCAATGTGCCTCAGCAGCCACAGTACAAAGATGTGCCAGTAACGTATGTTGCATCATAACTTTGTACTTGAGGAAAGTAACTCAAAGGAGAGAGATGTGAGAAAGTGTTCAATTCTAGAAAAGCGAAAGAAATGAGCTGCCTTCTGCAGATTAGAACTTGTCCTGTAGGTCTTGATTTTTCATGGGTGTTTTGGGGCCTAGGTAATTTTCAGAAGTGTGTGGCCACTTATAATTTCTGATAATTTGGGTCCTGGCAGCTGAAAAGCTGGAGCTGCAAAGACAGAGAGGAATTCTCTTGAAGATGTGTGGAGAGGAATCACTGAGGTGTTTCCTAAGAGAAACTGAAGAAAGAGTGAAGGCTGGTAGAAGGGAGAGGAGCCATGTGTAGATGCAGTGGTGAGGAAACAAGGATGAGTGAGAGGGTAGACAGTATGTGTGTGCTTAGAGTGAGCCAGGTAGCAGCTCTTCCATACCAGCTCCCAAAGAAATCGACTAGTACTGATCCCTGCTCAGCCCTTCCTTTGGCACACAGGAGGGCAAGAGTTGGAGGTCTTCCTGTTCCAGAGATGGATGGTCACCTCATTCTGGCCACTCTGAGTGCATGTCCTTTCCTAAGGCACCAGTGAATGGGAAAGGACAGGCAATAAGGGCTTTTCTCTTTGTATCCAGAAAGAACAAGAGAGGGCTTCAGAGGTGGGAGGTGAACGCTTTGCACTAACATTAAAAAGAAAAAAAAAAGAAAGAAAAGAAAAAGAAGAGAGAGAGATGCACTCTTTTGTCAGGAATTACAGAGAGCAAGACCAGCAACTGGTGCCCACGTCCGCACTTCTGTGATCTGTAACCAGTAGAAAGCTCTAGGTAGATGCCTGTGAAATATTAGTTAAGAAGTGAAGCAACAGTTTAATTATCAAGGAAGGAAAGAAGTGGTCGCACTAGCTAAAGGCACGAATCTTGGCCTCAGAGTCTGTGTCATGGTCTGACCGGCTTAGCTACTTAGATACATCAGACAAAATAACCTCCTAAATTGAGTAGTGATGTCTGTCAGTCTGCTGTACTGTCATTCTACACTGTGTGGAAATAAAAGCTGATGTAAACATAATTTCCTTTTACTTCCTACTCTTTCCTACCTACTATTTTTCTTGAATATCTACATCTGCTACAGAAACTCGGGTTTCAAACCCTCAAACCATTATAGAGTTCCTGTCTTTCTGTACTCCATGTTACTTTCTGGCCGTGCTTCATTTCTAGACCTGCACCTGTTGCATAGCTTTAGTCAAGATATTAAATCTTAATTTTCTTCTTAAGTTGTCATAGGATATGCCTTAAGCTCCCTTTAGCTATGATCTTCTATTTGGCTTTTGGTTGCTTATTTAATAAAAGATCCTGAAATTTGCAATATACTAGGAATTTTCTTTGGTCAAGAAAAGACCATATGGTAAAACATACTTTGTTCTTTTTCATCTTAATTCTTGACTTGTTTATACTATATATATTTTTAGTCCTTTTCCAGAAATATTGTATACTCTTCAACTATTTGTTCCATCTGTACATATGTATAGGAGGCCAAGGAAGCAAAGATGAGATGTCCCATGAAGATTACATTTTAGACAGAAACCTATCAATACATGTTTGTAACCTGTGTTTGTATCACAAATGTGAAAGTTGTGTTTTTTTTCCTTTTACTAGCTACAAAGGTGCAACCGATTCTTACATTGAAAAGGTTATGATTTCATCAAATGCAGAGGATGCTTTTTTGATCAAAATGCTACTGAGGCAGACTAGACGTCCCGAAATTGGAGATAAGTTTAGCAGTCGTCACGGGCAGAAGGGTAAGCCATATATTTAAACAAAATAAATGCACATTGGGTGTGCATACTTTACATATTTAATATTATCATGCATATTTCTATTCATTGGTTCCAGTCTTTTCTGAATGCAGTGGTAGATGACCTTAGTCCTCTTTGGTTAAGTTTGCCTAATTCAGCAAGATTGTTCTGGCAAATGAGGGAGGAATAGGCGAGAATAGCTTTGTGTTGATTTATAAATATGAAAAATATGGCATTTGCCCCTCATAACCAAAACGAGGTTTTTGAAGTTTTGTTTTTGTTTTCGTTTTTTTGGGGTTTCAGTTTGTTTTTAGATAATAAGTTTGTCATGGTTAACAAGAAGGATAGAAGAGATAAGAGTCAGAGGGCCAGTGCTGAATGGACAAAAAACACTAGAGGGGCAAAGGGACGTCGCTAAGTCATCTATACAGACATACTACTAAAACTGAGAGTTGAAAATGAGTAGCTGCTTAGTAACATATAGCTCTCTAGTGTTGGAAGTTAATTTTATAGTCAGTAAAAGGAAAATAAGGAACCTGTTTCCATGTCTGTTGAAGGTGGTAATGGACTGAATCCCTTTGACCTTAATGGCAACAAGTCATGGCTCAGAACATCCTCTCTGAATCTCAGCAGACTGGGTGATGTTAATGAAAAAGTGACTGAAAAAAAGTGTGACTGTAAAAGACTTCTGATGTTTTTGATCATGGTCTCACTGTGAAACTAGTTTTTGCTAAAATTAATGTTTTCAATCTACACTGGCAGTTGGAAAATCTGTAATTTCAGTCCTTTCAGCATAATCTGCTGCTTTACTGTATCCCTCACTGTGCCTAATGCCTTAATGGTATAATCTTGTTTCATATTCAAGTTGTCTTTTGGTTTGAAAACATTGCTCGGTCTTGTGTGAAAGACCCGGGGGTGGTAAAGGAGGAGTTTGATGCTACTAAGACCTTTCCATTGCAGCAGAGACGCTCCTTTCTAGCTATTGGGCAAAATGATACTATTTTATTAACTGCTGAAACAAATAATCCTTACTTCCTTATTTTGACTTCTGAGGAGCAAGAACCAGAGCATTCAACATAAAGCACCAGCCTCTTCATTCTGGTGACACAAGGATGTGCTAGGCCTGTGTTGAGGAGACAGAGAGGGAATCATTAGAGGTCAGGAAGTAATGAACACTGGTTAGCTGTGAAGTGTTCCTTCTTGCAATTAGTTCTAGTCAATGAGTGTTGCTGTAATAACTCCACTAGTGAAATGAGTTGAGGGCCATTGTCTGGAAAACGAACTGACCATTCTTGAGCTCTGTTCTCTTTGTCAGCAGATGCATGAAAAAGAGGGTGCTTTTGGTTAGGAATTGCTCCTTGTTGCTGTCCCCCTCAGCATTTATGTCCTGGTTTTGCCACCAGTCCTTCTCTAGTTCCTGGCTCAGGTAGCTTTAAGCTTCCTGTGCAAACTCAGATCCTGTGTTCTAGGAGTGGAACCAGGGAGCTCTGCCCTGGAGTCAAACAGCAGAGAGCTGGGACTTGCACAACATCCCTGTGAAGATCTGAGCCAGTGAAACAAGATGAAACTGCAGGAAATGTCATCAGCAGATAGAATCACAGGGTTGGGAAGGGACCCCTGAAGATTACCTGGTCCAACGCCTTGCTCAAGCAGAGTTATTTAGAGCAGATTGCCCAGGACTGTGTCTGGTTGGATTTCAAAGCTCTCCAAGGATGGAGACTCCACACTGTCTGTGAACAACCCATTCCAGTACTCGATCATCATCACAGTGAAGAAGTGTTTTCTTATGTTTGAGTTTCCTGTGATTCCGTGTGTGTCCTTTGCCTTTCACCCTGTCACTGGGCTGATGCCAGGGACTCTGAGAAGAGTCCGACCCTGCTTTCTTTACACCCTCTTTTCAGATGTTGGTAGGTGTTTGTAAGATCTCCCCCAGGGCCTTATCCTCTCCAGGCTAAGCAAATGGCAGCAGGCAGCTATAGATCTGTCTTTCCTGGAGCTTATGCAGTATCATCTCCAGGATTTTCCATGCCTGTGTGATTGAAGGGAACATGAAGAGCACAGCTGACAGAGGGAGCCAAGGCACAAGAAAGAAGTCAGCTTTATAATGTTCCATGCCACCGTTTACTGGTTTATTCACATGTGTACCTAGAGATCCAGCCAAACTTGAGGCCTTTTTCTTTTTTTTGACTTGCTGGAGCAATGGAAGTGCCAGTGGCAACAACGTGGCCAGGTGACTGCAGTAGAAGACTGCTTCCCTGTTAAGAGTTTCTGAGATAACCACAGTAATCTGTATGTCTGTAACTTACAGGTTTGCTGCTTGGTGTGTCTGTCTAAAGCAAATCTGACAATCAGAAGAGAGATGAGATGGGTACAAAAGGCAATAGTTGTTGGTAGTGTAAGATGTTACCAGGTGCATTGCTTCAAGTTCTTTGTTTCCTATGGAGGCAACAGATTCTCAGTGTAGCTGGTTGTCTTCAAGATCACCTTTACTTCTACAGGTATGCAAATATCTTCCCATCAAATTGACTTTGGGATCTTTTCTTGCATGAAAAATTAAAGCAGGTAAGATTTTTTCCAAGCTTGTGCTATTGATGTGCACCTTTAGAAATGGTTACATAGGTGAGTGGGATTTAAATAGAACTGATCCTCATACCTCTCCAAAAATCAAAGAATAGTATTCCATAAATCCAGGACCATAAAGGAGAAGAAGGAGAAATGAAGGTACATTGCAAAAAAAACTAAAGGGCATAGGGCAGGCTGCAAGAACACAGTCTGGCTTTAAGATGCAGTGTTTTTTGTAAGAGCTAAATGCAAAGTAAGGCATCCCCTAGACTAAAGGAAGTTCATTTCAGAGGTAGTCAAAGACAGGCATCTCACTAGTGTTGACTCTCGCTGCTTAGCAAACCCTGATATGCAGGGTCAAATACAGTACTGGAATATGCTGTTACATTCTTTAATATCTGGAAATCTACAGAACACTAGCAGTATTTCTTCTAAAATAAAATACCTGTGGAAATCCCACGGTAATGACAAAGAATATCCTAAATGCTGTAGGGAATATGGAGTACTTTCATAGTCAATTATGTGTGTCATTACATCAGGTTAGAGTGACCAATTTCCCCCTGTATTTATGCTTTGGACCTATAACTATAATAAGCCAACAGCATCCATTATTCAGGTGACCAAAAGAGTCTTTTTCCTTGTCTTGGGAGCTCGAAATGGAGACACCAGCAGTTTTGTTGCATGCTTTGGAGGGATGTACTTGTTAGCTGCCCAGCACATCAATCTGAAGGAGTCTCTTTTGATCTGGGGAGCAAGCTTATTCTAAATTACCGTGTCCTACCAAGATCATTACTGGTACTGTGTTACAGAAAACATGTTACAAAGGATACAAAAAAGGATACAACCGATTAAATCTCACAAGCCAGCTTTAGCCTTTTGTTGAAGAAGAGCCTTCCTTAAATACGTATGCAGATTCCGCAGGCTGCCGTAATAATTTAGAGCTCTGCCACTGCATCTGTATTTGCTACCGTCTTTGTGCCCTCTGCCATGTCAACACTCTTTTGGCAAGGTACCTCCTCCTGGCTGTCCCCGGCACCCTCTTTTCATGCAAGTCCGTCTTTTAAGTGCACTTCTTCCCAACAACCTGTAAAGCTCAGGCATCCCTGTCGGACCTGCCAGCAAAGAAAGACGTGGAGAAGAGAGAAAAACAATTGTGAGACCATCAGTTTGTATTCTAAAACTCACCAGCAAATATTTTGCTTTATCTCAATACTTATCTTCGAACTGGACGTTGCACAAGTTCTTTGCGATTGAGGCTGTCCCTTTAGTGTGTAAAGCCCTTAAACTTCTAGTATATAGGAAACAAATACAGATCTACTTGAAAAGATGCAGGAAACAAATGCACATCTACTAGAGAAGACTTACCATAATCTTTAGAACTTTGTTTTAAATATTTTCCAGAAAGATTTTTAAAAGTTTTCAGTTTATTATTTTGTTTTTCAATCTTGTATTCTTCCAGCAACTTCACTTCCCAAAACACCGAAGGCTGAAGGATTGTTAAGCTAAAGAAGCTCCATCTGAGATCTATACAAATGAAATTATTATATTTCCAGATTTCCTCTTGCTTTGCTACAACTCACAATGAGGAAAAAGTTGGGCTCCTTTGATGTGAAAAAGCAATATATCACTTCTCTGAAAGAACATTTCTCAGTCTCTCATGTGAAAAAGGATTAACACCTCCAACAAAGGTCCTGTAGATCACAGAACTAAGCAGCAATACTGAACAGTATTCCCGAGGAGTGGAAAAACTGTATTTAAGCAAGAGATTGTTTGAACTGGCAAACAGAAGCTTTTTAATAGCTGAAGATCTAAGATAAAGGATTAAACCTTTCTGAAGTATCTGCACTTAAACAAATCTAAAGACAGGGAAACGAGTTTAAATTCATGAAAGACTGTTTTCCTAAATGAATGATGTTCCTTCGTGTCAAAACAAAATCCATTCACAGTATTGCCAGCTACGTAAACTTTATTGCTGTACCATTTATCTGCCCACGTCTGGGCCAGTTTGCTTAAGCTTTTTGTTGAATTTTTACTGGTTTGGAGCATCTTTGGAGCATCTGTCTAAATTTGCAGTTGAGGGCAACTTATCTTTATCCTTTAAATAACCACTTGTACTGTACATATTAGCGGAGCACATAAAGATGTTAGTTTTAAGCAACTACTTGTGTCATTTTCCCCCACATACAAGTCAGGCTTAGAGCATTATCTCTAATGAAACATCAGTGGGCTGGTAGGAATTAAATGCTTGAAGTGGTATTAAAAAGACTTTGCCATTACATGACTGCAGGAATGTGAGATGATTAAAACTCATTAAGCATCAGGAAAGATAGGAATTTTTCCTTATTTTTATCTCTGGAGTTAGAGAATGAGAGGTCTGAATTCCGTTAGAATTTCTGGTATGTTTTTTTCTTTTCTTTTTTTTTTTTTTTTTAACAAAACCCTTTGTTAGCTTGCTCTCCTAGGAAGAAAATTACAGCATTTTTTATCTCAAGCAGCAAACAGGTAACCTTGTGACCTTTTCAGTAAATCCTCAACTGAACCTCTGAAATTAGGGTGATTTAGCATTTTATGGCACAGGACAAAAATCTCTAATTCTGTTTCCAAATAGTGTATCCTGAACACACATTTTATTAAGCTCTTGACTCATTCAGCCATGTGTATTTTGTAAAGTTCCTATGGTTATTGTTTTACAATAGCTGCTTCCAGAAGCATTGTAAGGGTTTCAATTAATCAGCTCTTTGTGTGCTTCAGACTATGCAAATTTATCACATCAGACCATTCAGCAGCTCATGGGAAAGCAGTGTACAAACTGCATTGTCTTCTAGCACCTCCTCTCATTTAGAGTGATGTTTTTAATAAGAAAACTAATCAAGTTTACTTATGCATTATTTATCTGTTAATTTTAATTCTGTTCTTTACCTTTTATGTCAAATGGGATGTAGCAAGTGATATGATAGATCACCAAATGAGTAAACATCAAACAAAGCTTATATGATGCAGCACTTTTTTTCTTCTGAACCTGTTTTGTACTTAGTTAGCCAATCCAGTGTGTATTTAGAGGACTCTGCAGCAGATGTACGTTTCTGTTTAATTAACTTACTAATTTGTACTGATCTGCTTGTTACTTCTCCGCAGTATATGGGGCTGTGTTGTACCTGCAACTCCTCTTGAATTTTGTGATGTAGCCTGCTTTCTCATAGGAGCACTTACAGATTCTGACAAGCCTGATAAATCCAAAATGGACACCTTCTAAGTTATTTTTAGCTCTTTTACTGTGACATAATTAGAATAAACAAACAAGCACGTTTAGTAATGTGCAGCTTTTCATCTTGCTGATAGAAACTGGTGTTACCGCGGCCACATTTCAGTTAGTCTCCTTTGCTCCCTAATGTCCCTCCTGCTGCTAGTAATCAGTTTTCTATATTAGGTTGTTTTGACTTATTTGATTATTTCTTTCCCTTTGGCATGTGCGCATAGAGAAGGCGCTGGCCGGAGCTGGTGCAAAACTTCCCTCTGTTGTGGTGTTTCCTCCCTGCCCCTTCACGCGTTCCCCCAGCGCCCGCACTGCCGAGCTGCTGTTCTGCGAGCCGGGGTATGTGCAGGTTGGCAGCTGTAAAAGCCCCGCACCGACAACGCGGAGTCTGGAAACCTGCATTTCTCCTGGTTAGAAAAAGAAACTCGTGAAGGACAAAAGTGGAGGGCTTACAGGATCTCCGAGCTCTGTCCTTCAATACTGCTCGTGTCCAGGGCCCTGTGTGAGGACAGGGACATCCCTATGCAGAGGACTGTCATTTAGTGCCCAGGATACAGTACCACTGCAACCCACTGCTTACGGCTGATTTATGCTTGCAAGTAAGACTATTATAGAAATCTGTTTTAAGCCTGCTCTCATTTAAGCTGTTACTCTTGCAGTTAACTGCCGTGCACATTAATCCACTCCGTTTTTTTTGAAAGAGAGAAATCTTAAAAGTATTTGCTACCATTATAATTAATTTCCCGCTAAGATGACATCATGAAATTCATATACAAAGCTTATTCTAGGGTTGGATTTGGGCTTTAATCGAAAAGAAATGAGGTTTAGCAAGCTACTGTATGCTCTCTCGCTCGCACAAACAAGCCTCTTGTTAGTCCACATGCAAGAAAAAATGAGTGTTTTTTTGTTTTGTCTGGGAAAATGTTTGTGGCCTCTTCTGACTTTCACGGTTTGATTGTTGTGCTAGATGCCAGCTCCGCTGCGGCACACGGTCGTGCAGCAGTTAGTGGGAAACCCTGTTGCTGAGTGTCAGACGAGCACATAAAAATGTGCGAAGCAGAAGATGAGAGGTTGAATGTGGCTGAATAATGATATTTTCTGTGTTCTTTTTGACTCTAATATATTCTGCAGAACAGTTCTTATGGGATGTCTAAGATAGTAAGAATTAGAAAATTCATAAAAATTTCAAATAAGAGCCACCCAGCCAAGGTGCGCACTAGTTTAAGTGGGTTCTGCTAATGAAAACTTTATGGGGAGCAGTTGGGCAGCTCTGCCGTGAAATGCAGCTTTTCCTTGGACCAGGCACAGTTTAGAGATTGAGGTTGTCCTAAATACAGCGTTTTCTTTTTCTCCTTATTATTTCATTAGCCGGTTCCAAGCTGTAATTCCACTTGGGCGGGAGTAATTCCCTCGATCCGTTTTTCCCGCTCTCCCCGGGGCAGCCGCTCGGCCCTGGGGTGCAGCGGGAGTCGCCGCTTGCGGGAGGCCCGAGGAGGAGCAGAGCCGGGGCTCCGGCAGAGCCCCGCGAGCAGCAGCTCCCTCGCGCAGAGCTCGCTCGGGGCCAGCGCCTGCCAAAGGAAGCGCAGCCAGCGCTGCGAGATGAGCGGCAGTGAGCTGCTTCGAGAAGCCTCGTCGTTTACAGGAAAGGTGCCTTTTTGCCAAGAAAAAATGAACTTTCTTAAGACGTGGCGGGAAGAAACTGCTCTCTGTCCCGTCCTCTAAATATATGTATGTGCCCTAGGTATATTGTGTAAGCTCAGCCACCTCCTCAAATCCAGAAGCTCAGAACTAAGGGTTTTTTGGGGGGATTGGTTTGGGGATTTTTTGTTGTTGCTTTTTGCTAAAATAGGAACTTTACAAACGACCTAGCGAGCTTCCCCCTCGCTGGATCCTGTCTAAATATTTTGTTTTTTAACTTCTAAGCTCATTATGCCGTCTTTGTGTTAACTTGTATTAAAATCTGTCAGCTATGACTGGTCTCATAACCACAGCCAGCGGACCAGAATAAGTTAATTATTTACTTGTGTCACTAGTGCTCTTCATCTAATGAAATGCACAGCTGTGTTAGATCTGCCGTTGGGTGTGTAGGGCCCTTTGTTAGACAAGTCAGCGGAGGGTAGAAGCCGCGATGATGGAGAGCCCTCCGTTCTTTCTGCTGTTCTGCCTTTCTGTGTCGATTTCATGGATCTTTTATCATTCACTTTCACACAAAACAAACAACACAGCGGCTGTCTGCTATGGGAACCGGCTTGGCGTATAAAAGGTTTTCGGAGCCTAAAGTAATTTCAAGTTAGCGAAGATTTAATTTTGGGCTTACAGGTGCCCTGAAGTCCAGATGCAACCCAGCACTTTCTTAGAAGTTGAATGGCAATGAGGAAAAAAAAATACATATATATATATATATATAAAGATGCATAAATATATTTTTTTTTGTATGTATATATTTAGGATAAAAATGCTGTGCACAAGAGAGAGGGTGTTTGTGGCAGGGTTTTTTTTCAGTAAATGATTGCTGCTTGGCAGGAAGGGGCCAAGGATGTTACTGATATGTGATAATAGAAAAATGAAAATTAACGTATAAGAAGCTTAAAAACTAAGTTCTAAAAGCCCCTGGAGGCTCCTGTTCCTTTTAATTCCCGGCTACCTTCCCCACTGCCTGCCGTTCCCCCGCTCTCCCAGCCGCCGTCCTGCGCGCCCAACCGCGTTCGCGTGGGCAGGGGGAGAGCAGCTCCCTCCTGAGCAGGCGCCCGTGTGCCCCTGGAAGTGCCTGGGGGGAAGATGCCTTTTTAGGGCTGTAACCAGCTCCGCGGCAGCCCCCTCTGCTCCACGCGGCTCCCAGCACAGGCGCCGGCAGCGGCTGAGCTCAAACCCAGCGGCGTCTGCAAGAAGTTGTCCAAGTGAAACGGTAGCTTTAAGGGTTCAAAGGAGCGCGGGCTTAAGCAGCCTCATTTCTGCACCTGATTTTCGGTGTTAAATCTCTCCGTCATTTATAGCTGCAGCGTTTTCATCTGCAGAATTCTCTGTGGAAAAGCTTGTAAGAGGTGGGAAAGAAAATTCTGTGATGGTGATAGAGCATTTTAAATGGGTCTCAGGCTCTGGTTATCATGCCTAGATAGTTTTACAGTTTGTCTTCTCAATAGTTTGTTTTAAATCCAATAGTTCAATAAGACTGAGAAAACTTCTGAAACTTTTAAAGACATATTTTGTCAGCCGTTGTGCACCAACTGTGAGTGGTCTGGGAGCAGACTGTACTTTAATCCATGATGGGCAGGCTTCGCTCTATAAACGAATGCTACCTGAAAAAAAAAATGTTTTTTAATATCTTTCCCCTATTCATGTCCCTTCAACCTCTGTCAAAGTCCTGATACATTCATTTATTTTTGTTTACAGTATTTGGCAAAGATACATATGATAAACAGATTTTAAATCAATAATAATTTCAAGTTCTCAAAGAGATGTTGCAAGAGGCTTTATTTATTTATATATTTTCTGTCAGACAATCCTAGCAGCACCTCTGAAACTCACCTCTCCTATGAGGTGTTCATAGCTCACTGGCTGGGCAGGAGTTTCTGGCTGCCTCTGAGAACTATGCACAGCTTTCTCCCCTAATGTGCTAGCTCACAAATGTCTGGAAGCGTTTTGTAGGGACGTGCTCATTGTGCCAGCTCTGCCTTCCAGCCTGAAGGTTGCGAGCCCTGGTTGTAGTAAGGAATCTGGGTAAAAAGTGCTGCATGGGAAAGAGGAGGAGGAGAACACTAAAGAAAATGTGGTGCCAAGCAGTGGCCCTGCTAGTGGTTCGCCGCGCACCTCAACGCTCTTTCTTGCGCAGGGGTGTGCGGCCTGATTGTGCCTCAGGAGGACATGCCGTTCTGCGATACCGGAATCTGCCCCGATATCATCATGAACCCGCACGGCTTCCCATCGCGCATGACGGTCAGTGGTTACATCCAGTGTCCCCAGGGGAGCAAGCGGAGTGGCTCGGCAAGGGGGGATTCGGAAAAGCTCGCCGCGCCGGCGGCACGCTGCAGGCATCATGCCGTGCGCCCCTGCTCTCCCAGGAGTAGTCAGCAATCTGTTTTGCATGATTCAAAACATCTTAATATAAAATGAATAGGGATGTGGCCTATTTGTTCATCGTATTCATGCCATTCTGCATTAAGCTAGCACTTCGCTTGTGTACTTCCCAACTGAAAGATTCTTGTTCCCCCTGCTTCTGTGTTGACCAAGTTGCTGTACAATTAAGTCTCTGGGGCAAATTGCAGGAGGTGCAGGGTGGAAAGGAGTTTTACTGTAGTTGCAGAGCCACGTAACTTCTTGACATTACATCCCATTGCCTGGAGTTAATGCAAGTGCATTAACCCATGCTTCAGGTCACACTAAATATATCATGACTTGGCCTTAATATGGGACTTCGTTTTTTTTTTTATACAGTCTCTGATCTTTTTTCTTTGTTAGCTTCTTCCCTTTCGTTCCCCTCCTTGTGCTGGCCAGTGTGTCAGTCCCTGAGGCTGTCCTGGAGAGCAGAAGGCCGCCCTGAATCATGCTCACTGTCCAGACAAGTGGGGAGAGTGAGGTGGCCCAACTGGTCTTTAAGGAGGTTTCCAGCCCCGGCCATGTGTCTGCTTCTCGCCCTTCACCCAGGAGCACTCGCTGTTCCCCTTGGACCTCCTCTCCTCCTCTCCCGGTGGCTGCGGCTCGTGCGGAGCGGTACTGTAGGAACAGCAGCTCCCCGGGCTGCATGCGCGCTGCGTCTGGCCGCAGCTCCCCGGACGGCCAGAGAGCAGGGAATGAGCAGGGTTTCCCCCTGGCATAGGTGCTGGCAGACAGAGCATGCGGTGTTTTTAAAGCCCAGGAACTGCGTGGCAAGGGAGAGGGGCGTCCAGGGGAGGGCGGCGCTCCCTGTTCACTCTCTTCTTCCTGCACAGGTTGGAAAGTTAATTGAGCTCCTGGCGGGAAAGGCCGGCGTCCTGGATGGTAGATTTCATTACGGAACAGCTTTTGGAGGCAGCAAAGTTAAGGACGTGTGCGAAGATCTTATTCGCCATGGTTATAACTACCTAGGGAAGGACTACGTAACATCTGGTATCACTGGGTAAGAATCTGCTGCATCGTTTTAGATGTTCCAGAGGAGTGGGAAAATCCTATTGAGACACAGCTGACAAATCTTCTCATGCCTCCAGAGCTCAGGAACCTTCTCCTCTTGACAGGTCGCTCTGTGAGATGCAGAGAAGGGGCTGAGGAAAAAGGCGCTTCTCCCCCTGCGCACACACACACACACCCTTTTTTTTCTTATACTCCGCAGTTTCTCACTTTAAGACTTACTGGTATTTGCATGACTGTAATGTGTGAAGTGCCCATGTTCATATCAAAATCTCACAACTTCTGTTCCACGTGGAAAAATAAAATCAAGGTTTGCTTTCTGAGAGATTGTAAGTAATGTAAAGCTTGTGTTGGTAGTAATTTTCATCAGCCAGATTAGCGTTTTCATATTGACTCTAAGAGGACTTGAAAATATGGATTTAGGGGCAGGTGTCTGTTCCTTGGGAATATTTTTGTGTGCTTTTTTTTTCCTCCTCTTTTTTTTCTTCCACTGATTACACAATGATTCAGCCTGGCATAATACTCTTAATCTGCAAACTTCCTGCTGTGTTGATCGCACTGGCTTCTGAGACGCGGAGTTCAAAGAACGTAAGATAGTTTAGGAACAGGAAAAGGCCATATGGCTCCACATGCCTGCCCGTCCAAAATGTATCTTAATCCTACCTTCCTGCTATTTTTATTATCCTCCCAGTCCCCCTTTTCTCTACGAGCAAGCTTAGGTCTCGCTTGTACTTCTTTTATACTTTTATTTTAATTGCCTTTCCTGCTAACTTGTTCCATATGTTGTTTATCTTTTTGTTTAATAGGTACATTTTTGTTTTCCCTACCGACTCCATATTCCATAAATTTTGTATGAACTCTCCTTCTGTTTGAAACACTTTCTGATGTTATATTATGATAATTTTTAACAATTTTGACTAATCTCCTTTACTTGGAAGAATAAGATCATCCTGCTAAAATTCCCCTTTTCCCTGCCCCTAAACTTAAACTTTGGCATACCTAGAGAATAGCAAAGTCTAGAGACTTTGCTTCAAGATAGTGGTAGTCAGAAAAGGGGTTTTTTTTGCAATAAAATGTCATATGTTTGATTTATTTCTTAAGAAAAGTGAAGGTAAACATGTGTGAAAGTTTGCAGGTTCCAAACGTCTAGTTAGATTTTATTATTGAGATAGATGCTCAACTTCTGGAGTAACACTACATCATGTCAGTAATGACTGAACGCAATTCTGTCCTCTCCTGCTTTTTGCATTGCACATACATTTTTTTTTTTTAATGAATCGAGAGCAGCGCGGAGCTTGGCTGTATTCAGTCTGATGTTTCTTAGTAAGTGCTGAAGGTGGTAGCTGGGAAATGACTGAATACTTTCAACTGGTAATTTCTGATCTCCAAGTGCTTGCGCTGCTCTTAAAGTGGAGAGGGGGGTTGAAACACAGAAGTCTTGAGCCATTCCGCCAGCTCCCAGCATGCAGCTAACTGTATACATTGTTTGTTTCTGTGTTTAATTCCTTCAGGGAGCCCTTGGAAGCTTACATCTATTTTGGCCCTGTGTATTACCAGAAGCTGAAGCACATGGTGTTGGATAAAATGCACGCGCGAGCACGAGGCCCCAGAGCAGTGCTCACCAGGTAGGGCTGGCGACGGGCATTCTGCGCATGCCGAGAGGGGAGCTCCCCGGGCACGGGGCTCCAGACCAAAGCCTGCTTGCCCTGTGAGACAGGCAACCAAGTGCTCTTAGTTTGTAATACGCTGTTAAAAAGCAAAGGCTCTCCCAGCAGACTGTGGTTCTAAGCACTCTCCTCAATATTGACATTTTTAGTGCTTTAGAAAACTACGTTATGAGGTAGGAGGGTGTTTTTTTGTTTGTTTGTTTTGTTTTGTTTTCCCTCAAGTGAGATCCTTCTGACAGTTAGTGTCAGCTAAACACTCAAGAACTGAAGGCTGATTTTTTTGTTTTGTTTTTGTTCCTGTGGATTTTTAATGGGATTTCATCTGCCTTAGAAATCTTCATCCTGTAGCTGTTAGCAGATCCATAGAATGTCAGCTTTTCAAGAGCTGGAGTCAAATGCATGTATTTTTTTTTTCAAGAGACCTTCCCTTCCCTTAGTTAGATTGAGACTTTGTTTGGGGATCCCATTTTTAAAGCTATTTTGGAATTTCATCTTATAGAAAAGCACACATGTATGAACATGTACATGACATCTGGGAAAGGGGCTCCTGAATTACAAGCAGATTGGTTCCATAGGTCTGTAGGTTCCAGTGTGGTCAGAGTAACCAGAACCACTCTTTCCCCCCAGAAGTAAAACTTGCATCTTCAGACATTTTGATGTATTTTTTTTTTTACACTCGTTACAAAAGATTATTAGATGTGGAAGATTTTTAAAATCCTGATCTCTGTGAGTCTTAATAAGTTGGCCAAACTTCAGTATAATTAGTAACTTCAGCAAATATGGTAGTTTGAAATGCTATAAACAAAATATGCTCTTAAAGCTCTGGGCCAGCTCCGTCATTAGATACTCTAGATGCCTTTACACAGCTCCACATACCCAAACAGTGCCTAAATATTGGGTTTTACTGGTCAGTGAAAGCCATTTGTGATTACTAACACCAATTTTTTTTCTTCTATCTTCAGTCATGCTTCAGTATGTAAAGATGGAAGTATTTAATAAAATACATGCAATATATTGCATATGAATGTCTCATCAAAACAGAGTACCCAATCTGTATCCAGGGTGGTTGGTTACTGGATACGGTTGTGCTCCTGGATACTCTGGTTCTCACTTATTCAGGTGCACTCTGTAATGCAGAGTCGTGTCTGTGACAGTGCAGCTGTGACCCGCAGGACTGCACCATATTGCTAGTGCAGGAGCCAACATTCACTGCTTCAACTTCAATAATGTGTTTGCAAGAGCAGCAGCACTGATTTGTGGATCATTCCTGCCCGTTGATGCTGTACTGTTGCTACAGTTTGAAGGGAGGTGTTCCTAGAACTGTAGCACTTGTGTTCTGGAATACATGCTATATTTTTCAAATCCTTTTTTCAAAGGCAACCCACGGAAGGTCGATCCCGTGACGGTGGTTTACGTCTTGGAGAGATGGAGCGGGATTGTCTAATAGGTTACGGAGCCAGCATGCTTTTACTGGAGAGACTGATGATCTCAAGCGACGCCTTTGAAGTGGATGTTTGCGGGCAGTGTGGCTTGCTGGGATATTCTGGCTGGTAAGTTGTCTAGTTGTAATGTCTTTTTGTAAATCGTGGTGTCCCTCACCTTGTGCATGCGGCATGTTTCATGCGTGTTCATACTTCCAAGAACACCCATGAATCTAAGGTGCTGACACAGCAAGCTGACACAGAGCACGTGTGCCTCTAGTTTAATGGAAATGTGCACTTGGCTATGGTGCTTCTCAGCTTCAGGGTGCCCCTCAGATACCAGTTAACAATTCCTTGTACTTGAATCAAAACTAGTGTCAAAATTCAAAAATGGTGTTTGGGGACCTGGTGAAGTTCTGTTATTAGTGTACTCCTTTTGGTCTGATTGAGGTTGAAACTGGAGTGAGTTTGTAGCTGGTGGACCAGGCATCTCTACCGATGTGTGGGCCCAGCTAAGCAGCACTGGTACAAATTGTTCCATCAGTGTTTTTCTCTGCAAAAGGCAGTGACAAACAGCTGGGAGCACTAACCTCTTCCGGACTGTCCAACTAGCTCAGTAATAAAGAATATTCCAGGCTTGAAGTAAATGGCCGTTTCAGCAGATGTAGCATGACCTTTTGGGGCTTTCTGGTCTCAGTGAGCTACCAGGTGTCCATACTTCCCTCTGCAGGTGTTGGCAGTTCGGTAGCAGCCGGCCAGCGCCGGCACGAACCTTTCTTTCCTAGAGGCTCAGCCACATAAGGTTGATGCGGCACCTTAACTGATGGATTAAAACTGCCACAACT
Source organism: Crypturellus tataupa (assembly GCA_034781795.1). Lineage (NCBI taxonomy): Eukaryota > Metazoa > Chordata > Aves > Tinamiformes > Tinamidae > Crypturellus > Crypturellus tataupa. The sequence goes on from JAWLRI010000401.1 coordinate 4,243,561, forward strand.
CTGCTAGTGTGGAAACAACCCTGAATGCCCTACATGGATGCAGCCTAACTTAATTACAAACCAGTTTACAACATGTTTGATGTCTCAGTGGGTGAGTTTGTGTTAACCTGCCCTGAAGGATGTGCATCAACTTTAGCAGGCAGGTGCAGCCGTGCTCAGACTCCTTTTCAGACCACCTGGAAGCAGGTTGTCCCCACACAGGGAGCTTAGTGGGTTCTGCTGGACCTAGCCTTGCCCTCACAACAGGTTCTTGCTGCACTGCAGAAATTCAGTTGATTCCTGACTGAGTGCCTTGTGGCCAAGGAACTAATCTCTAGGGTAGCTAACAATCTTACCATCTTACTCTCTGTGGGTTCTAAGCTCATCTTCATCAAGAAAATTCTTTTTCCATATAGTGGAAGCATAAATCTAGGTGACAAAACCGTGCAGCAGTGTTCATTGTGTATAATGTTATGGCCTTTGCTCTTAACTGTCTTCTCTGTACAGTAATTTGAGACACTACATTCAAAGTTACTCTGTAGCTTGCTGGAAATTCACCAGTCTTACTAGAAGATAGAGAATATTATTTGTGTGTTCTGTAAGGGGATGTTTTGTTTCAGCCTGATTTTGTTATAGCCACACAGGAAAACAGGCTTGTTGAAGGGATAGGATTATATGGGATACAAAGTTCTTGCAATTTTTTTGAAGTTGACTTGGAATGTCATGACTGAGGGAGCAAAGAGGGAGCTTGTTGTGAGTTACTCTGCAGCAGGAGAAAAGCTAGAAAATTGGGCAAGAGGATCAGGAGAGAGATAAATAGCTCAAAGGAACATTATTTGAAATTTGCATCATCTTGGATGGCAATATCAGTGTATTAGGAGAGATAGGAAATGAGGTTTTATTCACTTGGGGGTTGAAAGAATTTTTTTCCATGATACAATGAAGTATGCAAGTTAAAAGTTGAACCTATTTTCATCTTACCAATGTGAAAGTAACAGCTAACCTTTCTGGCCTTGGTCAGATCCTTCTTCTGAAGTGCATAAAGTGTGACCAAAAATAATGTATCCTGTTTATATGCCAAGAGCAGCAGCAGTTCTCCTCCCATGGAGCAGAAGTGGTAGGTTAATTAAGCCAGGGCAGAGCTGAAGCTTATTCTGTATATCCTGCCATGGCTGATGATTTTTAGTTAGACTTGGTCCTGCTTGCTTTTAGGCAATAGTTTTGGGGGGCAGGAGGAAGAGAGGATCCTGATTTTCTTGACTGTGCATGCACTGTATGTAGCAAGTGAGGCCTCTTTTTCATCTGAGTCTCTTGGAGTTGCTGCAGTGCCAGTTAACAGCTAATGGAAGTTGTCTGAAAGAAAGGCTATTCCTTAGGTCAGCAAAACAACCACTCCTTGTAAAGCACTGCATTAAAAATACTGTCATGCAGATGTGGATTAATGTTTTGATACATTTTGACTTTTAAGAGCAGTTCTTAAATATTTTTAGAAACCAAATGAGTGAAGGCACCTTGAAGAAAATTAGAGATTTTAAAAAATATGTTTTCTAACAAAGATTAATCACTTTTAAAAAGAACTTCTCTCAGACAGGCATTTGTGCCAGACATTCATGCAATTTAGTGCTGTGAAACGCTGTCTGATGTGTGAGCGTAATCAATAATAGGTAGTTTCAGCTAAGTGATATAATATGCTGTGTCTGTCATTAGCTGAGGGAAGTGGTCCTGTAATGAGTGTCACAATAGACACCAAGTCATTAGAGAAACTCAGAACTTCTAAACTGGCCTTTTCAGTGATTCTGGCATTTAAAAGGCATTGCTGTGAGAAACCATTTAGTAACATGTTGTTTAGTGACTAGCATTAAGGGCATTTGTCTGAGAGGACGGGGTTATTTTCCTGTAGACAAGGATCTGGTGGCAGGGTATGTTTTTATGCAGGACGGTAACATCCGTGATGAGGTCTGACGTGGTTCTTGCACAGGGAAAGGGGACTGTAGTGGCAGCCACAGAGCTTGTCTCCATAAAAAAAAAAGATCCAATAAAAGCTGAATGTGAGATTTTATGGCAAATACTTCCAACTTTCCTGTTCTACAGGACTCTAGTGCATGCAATGAGCAAGGTTAAGTCCTTTCATGATGGCAAGATGAGACATTATTCTGATCCATGGAGTCTGAGCATTGTAAAAGCTATAGATAGAAAATATGTCATCACTGGTCCAAATTTAGCCATGGTGCTGTTGTCTTTTCCTGTCATATTTAGGATCAAATATAGGACCAAGTGTTTCAATTTCTGTCATCTGTCTTCAGCCCTAACCTTTTGAGGTAACCACCCACCCAAGCACAGTGCTTTCCAAAGTAGACAGGCAGTACATAGGAGAATGAGGAAATAGCAAGCTGGAAAATAAACATTTGTAAGAAAGATTTTTAATTTCTTTCATGTGTACATGGAGTAAGAAATCAAATAATTTAATGAAAGGAGTTGTTACTGCTAGTGAATTTATGAATGTGGGTACTGGAAAGATGTCTGAGTGACTAGCCTGTCTGTTCCTTACAACATGGTCAAATTTGTGTCTGTTTGACAAAGACTTCCAAGACTGTGTCATTATTTGAGTAAAGAGTGCAGAGAGTTCAAAGCAGGCTGAAGCAGTTTCACTGGTTTCCCGTTTGGACTGAAGCTTTGGCTGTTTGCACACAGGGAGTTAGGGAGAGATGCCCCTTTCTAAGCTAGGAATAGGAATTTGGAGCAGTATGTTAGTAACAGATGAAATTGCATATAAAAGCGCAAAAAAATTGTTCTTTCTTCCTGCCTCTCTTTTTGACTGTGCGTAAAATGAAACCTGGATCATTAACTATGTTTTCAGAAGTTTTAATTCCCTTCACCTCCTTTCTGATGTTATACACTGATGGATCTTGTGTTAATGCTTGTGGGTGGCAAAGGGGGACTGACTTAGTCTTACTAACTGCTGAGCATTGATTCTCCTCATAAAAACAAAAGTGCAAGTTTAGCATTACAGTCCTACTGACTTTGATCAGACTGTTTAAGGGCTTAAAGTTATCACTTGCTTAAATGCTCAAAGGTGTCTCAGCCACTCAGCACTTTCTAGAGCTAAGTCCAGTGTCTGAGTCCTGGGTAAAGGCAGGTGGACAAAGAAAGCAGTGAATGGTGGCAACTTCTTTTCTGCAGAGCTTCACATATGCATCAACTCTGACCTTCTTTTGGTTTGTTTCCATAGGTGCCACTACTGTAAATCATCGTGTCATGTGTCTTCTCTGCGCATACCGTATGCCTGTAAACTCTTATTCCAAGAACTGCAGTCAATGAACATCATACCTCGGCTAAAACTAGCCAAATACAATGAATGAGCAAGAGGAAAACATGGAAGAAAATACTTTAAAGAAATTAAAGTCCAGCATATGTGACTGAAAGATATTTTGGTGAACGTGAATAAAACCTGAGTGGGTAGAAGGGAGACACAATATATTTGTATGAAGTCTTGCTTGCATCTTCTGTATGTTTTAAGTTGACAGGTGAGCCACGATTAGCCCGAGTAAGCAGGATGTGTGCATGTGGTGGAGTAAGGCCATGGTCCAGCCAGCCACATGTGTAACTTCCAAACATGTGACAACCCCAGTGCTTGGTTTCAGTGCTTTGCTGGACCAGGGTTTGAGCTGAACTTAAGTGCACATCTTACTCATATAGGTTAAAATTATGTTTTTCAGACCAGTGGAATATGGAAGAGTAATAAATATTTTAAATAATAATTGTCTGAATGAATGCATTGATGGCTGCATAAGGATGGTAAATAATGTCTAAAACACTTACTACGTGAGCATTTTCTTAAGGCATTGTTAGAGTATTAAGTTTTTGTTAAGTATTACCTGGTATTCCTGCAGAAGTTTAAATGGTTCTTTTTGAGAGGAATTTGAGTATACAGTTGAAGGTGCATTTGTGTGAAGGTTGTGATGTGAAAATAGTCAGCATGCCTTCATCTAAACACATGCAGTTTCCATGAAGTTAAAGAGAGTTGATGGCATGCGCACTAAAGGCAGGGTACAGATAACCATTCATTTCCAATTGCCTGTAGTACTTCTAGCAATATGCTCGCTCAAAGCCCTGAAAAGACAGCCTGCAAATACTAAGATACTGATGTACACTCTCCTAGGATTTAAGATTTTTTTTTTTTTTTTTTGCCTATGGGACTATCCACAGCTTTAAAAAATATACTATAAAAAACACACCAGTCCTCCACTGACAGTGAAGCAGGCTTGAATGACCCTAAAGGATTTAGAGAGGGAACAGCTGAACTTTTTTTATGAGATACAAGGCCCAAAGTTAAAGCAGTGGATGAACGAGGAGTTCACTTAGTACCCTAAAGATCTCTTGAGCCACTGCTTAGCCAAACACATGGTTAACTCCGTTAAGTACAGCTGCAGTCCTGCAGAAGCCAAGATGAAGTATGCACATGCTTGGGGGCTCTTTGATTCCTCAAATGGCTGTATGGTGCCTGCCAGTCCTGCTGCTGTTTTTGCAGTCAGGTAGTGCTCTTCTTTCTGCTGCTTGAACACTCAATAATTACTGAATAGATTTGCTTTTTCAAGCCGTCATCAAACTGCCTAAACTAGTAGCTTTGTATCTGGGCTTACAAATCAAGTCTGAAGGGGCAGTCTTTGGTCCAGCTGCAAAGAAGTGAAGAGAATGACAACAGAGTTACTTAGAACAGCACATTTAGATTGGAAAGACTATTGAAGCATCCCTACCAAGACCAGAACAGCTCAAGGCCATTAGTAAAGACTTGCAACAGAGCTATGTACAGCAAAGACTGTCATTTGCAAACAAAGAGACTGAGCAAAAGCCCCCCTAACGAGCTCTGCTTTGCTTCCTGAGCCTGCCAAAGAGAGCAGCAGGAGCACCAGCAGAGGGAGTGAGCCTCAAAGACTGCAGCTGCCCTGGGACTGCTCACCTGGAGCCAGGAAACTGCCCTGGGATAAGGTGCTCCCTTGCTAACTGTGCTCTCCTAGCTTGGGAGGTCTGAGTTCCAGCAAAGACTGAGCAGTAGGTGGAATAGCACCTACAGCAGGAGCGCGAGGAACAGAGCATGCAGCTGTCTCACCTGGGTTGGAGAGCAGGTGGCGCAGCCCTGAGGGCGCTGCCGTGCAGCTGCCTCTCCTCCTGCCGGGAGAGCTGCTGAGGAGGTAAGGGGGAATCACCTGAGGTTGCTGAAGGTAAGGAAGAGCAGGGCAACCTTAGCAGTGATGTGCCCAGCAGAACACGGAAGCTAGACGTGTCTGGCAGTAGATGAGGATCATCCCCCATGTGCTATTGTGGAAATGTGTGAATGAAACAGCTGTTCAGTTTGCACATGTCCTGCCTAGGCCTATTTGCACATAGAGGGAAGGTTTGAGTCCAAACTGGCTTTTTACTGCCAGCCTCTCTCCAAGAGGCTACCTCTCTTCCACCATAGTAGACACACTGAAGCACTTTCTGGTAGTAGCAATAGAATAGGCATTACAAACAAGCAGAATAAACTGAAAGGACAGTTACAAGCTCCTGGTGTGCGATGTTTGAAGTGCCAATGCAGGGAAGAACCCTATTGCAGCCAGAGAAAGATGGCACATGGGCTGAAGGGGTAAAATACATCCCCAGAACCCTGACATTACCCCACTGCTTGTTTCTGGTGAGCCTCATCTCTGCAGCCCTTTGAACTATCTGAATATCCAGGAAAAGGGATGTGCAGAACCTGGCTAGGTTATTTCCCCCTTTCCCTTTCGATCCAGCGAACACTGTCATGCACAGGTCTGAAGTCAGCTAATGACTGCACTGCTGTAGCTGGACTTTGCAAGAGCAAGCCTGCCATGACAACTCTTTGTTTAATTGGTGAAAGGGATGCAATATTCTGAATAACACTTGACAGTCTTAAGGCTTTAGCAAAAGCAGCTGTGGCTAGAAAATTGCCATAAAGTTTTCATTCCATTCCAACTTCTTTATCTCTTGCTATTTAGTGTCCAGGAGAGGCTTTCTACCAGAAATGCTATTCAACAGGAAGGTTGCTAGCGTAAGTCTCAGAAACACAGAATACAGCACACTTTCTGAGGTAAACAAGAGATCTGTTGATGTTGAAAGTAAAATCTAACTCCGTGATTACATTTAAGGTCCCACCTACTTTGGAGATGAAAGATTCAATGGTATTTAAAAAGGTAGAAGTACTTAGGGGCCTAGACTTCAGTACACAAAGTCTGTTATTCTGTGACAAAACAAAGGCATTAATTAAAAGCTACCCCACCGAATACAGTACGTGTCTGACCACACTGTTTTGTTGTGAGAGACAGAATCAAGCCAAGGAGGCTGCAGGAATGCTGTAGGGCAGAACAAAATAGATCATCTAGCCATTTCTGGAACTGTGGGTTAGGAGAATCACTTGTTTAGAGTTCAGAAAAACAGCCTCATTTAGAGTCACTTAATGTAACCCCCAAAAGCTTCTGGGTTTTGCTTTTTTTTTTTTTTTTTTTTTTTTTTTTTTAAGGTAAATGTTTCCAAACATAGGAACTAGAAAAGAAAACTATAAAGAAAAATGAAAACACATTTTGGCTGATTTTGGCATTCAAAGAGGATATAATATGAAATGTAGGCATACTGAGATTTAATAATTTTAAGATGTTGAAAATAAAGGGTTCCCACTAAGCAAGACTGGTTTTGTTTGTAATGTCCATATCTTGTTAAGAGTTTTTCTGTACAAAGAAGCTTCGATGTGCAGTTTAGAGAACTTTTATTTGTTTGGACTCCATTGTTACTTGTTGCTTAAAATGGAGGAAAAAATACGCAAAATTTAGATCTGTGATGATGAGAAATTACTTTTACGTGAATTCTCAGGGTTTCCTGATGGCAAATAGAAAAAAAAAAATCTGTGATTTACAGCAAGATGCAGGTAAGTCATACTTAAAAACTTAAAAAGACTGAAGTGTATTGCAATGGTTAGTGATAAATGGCTAAAGTGCTTTGGATCTGAAAATATGGTTTGTAAGCTCTCTTCAGAACACGCTTTCAAGGTCTGTTTCTAAGTATCCTTGTCACTGTACAGCTGCAAAACCAAAGGAGAGGGGCTGGAAATTTTCTGTGCTTCCTGTCCCTTGGGAGCCAGGATGACCTGGGTGAATCCAAGCCACAAGAGCCCAACTAAGCTTGCACTCGCCCCGCAGGACCCATGGCAGTGTTACCGGGGAGCTCCTCCACTGCACTCCGGTGCACGCAGCTCCAGACTGTGGCACCAAGCGGGCTCAGCGCTGCCGAGAAGCCCCTTTCACCGGCCTCTCCTCCAGTTGGAGCTGAGGATTGTTTTACAGCCCGTTGCTGATCCAGAGGGGCCGCGGGGCACTTGATGAATTCCCTCCTCTGAAGAGGACGTGACTTGCCCAGGGCCACAGAAAGGCTGTGCCAAAAGTGGGATCAGGACTCTGCAGTCCCCAGGTGCCAGACACGTGCTTGCCTTAAAACTGAGCACTTCATCAAACCGTAAAATCCAGCCAGATGGTGACTCTCTGCTATTATCTGGACCAGGGCTGAGAGGTTTAATGTGTGCAAGACACAGTGAAGATCTGGATCCCTATTTCTGTTTCTGAGGCTAAGAAACCCAGAAAATGGGTCCATGTATTAGATCTAAATGCTACTACGAACTTGAGCATGCTTAAGCCCAAGTTTTGAGGACTTCAGTCAATCTTTATCATGAACAGCTTCAATCTCAACCTGAACCCACCAGTTGCATTAGGGGCAGGCAAGGAAGGAATTGTTTTGTTTTGTTTTGGTTTGTTTGTGAGAAGTAGCAAGGTGCAGGAATAAGGATTAGCTCATTTGTCAGCCTTACTCTTCCATATGTTCATTGACCAAATCAGACACGCATGTATTTATAAACAGTCTCTGCCATGTAGCAGAGCCTGCTGAATCAGCCATTCAATCAGTTTTGCCTGTTATCAAATATTCAAAGCTCATTGTATGGACCCAGGCATCACGTACGTCTTTTTTGCCATACATACATATGAATGTATGTACCAAGAACGCCAGAACTCTGAGGTTAACAGTCTCCAAACCCAGGCCAGAGCCAATGCAGGGGCTTTTTACAGCTGGAATTCTTTGAAAAATCAGAATAAATAGCGTTGTGCCTGTGTGAAGGAAGGCAATGACAAAGATTTCTGCTGGCTGCTCTGCAAGTGAATTTGGACCTTTGCTTCACATTCCAAAAAAAATCCTTTCCAAGTCTGTGAGCAGGCCAATGCTGTTTGTATCTTCCTGCTAACAGCAGAAATAGCTTCATCGGTCATTATCAGCACTTTCGGGAAGCTACTTGCCCTAGCAATATGACTTACCATTCTAGCAGATACATGATAGTTGCTGTGTGTGAACAACAAAATACAAACAGAAAAATGGCTCTCATACTTAGGAAAGAAATAAAACAATATTCCATGCAGCAATGTTCTAGTTTTTTTTTGCTAAAATACTATATGATAATGGAAGTGGTTTTACCTTTTGGTGAGCTAGAAACTCAACACGGCATTTGGGCCTCCCACAGGCAGTCCCAGGCAGGCACCGAAGGTAACTCTCCATGCTCCAGGCACATCAAAAGAAACAGATTATCAGCCAGTCATCGCAAGGATACCAGAGCTCCACATGCACTTGTTCTGCAGCTGAGATGCAGTCTGGAACGGATCTTTTCTGTGTCTGTTGTGTATAACAACTTTTAAGGCTTGCTCTTCTTCCAACACACAGTACAAATCTTCTGGTAACTAGTACCAGCCACACATAACAAAAGCCAGTACAATCCGGGGTAAGCTCAGAAATCAAGGGCTGCTTGCCCTGTTCTCTACTAATAAAGTCAGCAAGACCGGCCCAGGCCGAGCACGCTGGGCAGCAGCTCTGGATGCAGAAGTTCTCCCAGGCTTGCACGTATCCTGAGGCTACCTACAGGGCCAGAAGTGCGAGTTCCCTTCCTCTGTGCGGACTGAAGCTGAACAACATGAGCAGCATGTTGTCACTTCTAGGCCCCTTCTAGGAGCCATGAGCCTGAGAAGCCTGGAGCTGAGCAGAATTCCTTTCATGGACATTAATGAAAGATCACGTAGGGTTGACCTACATTCCCTTTTCGCAGAAATTGGCTTCAGACAGGTCTGCACGTAAGTTGGGCAAGGGGATGGACAGAAGCATTTGTGCATTTTGAGAGGAGGTTGCCGTCTTAGGCAAGTAAGAAGATATAGAACCACTCACAACCTACAGCTATAGACAAAATAATAAAGCTGTCACCCTATATCCACCTGCCGCCACCAGTACTCACTGTGCAGGGACATGGAATCCAAAAGGATCCTCTGAGTCACTGAAACCAGATCCCTGATGATCCATTTCACATGGCCCCTTTTCACAACCCAGTCATAGTTGCCACCAAAATGAAAGCAGTTTCTTTTCCATGCCAATCTTAGTGCAAACTGGTCTAGAGCTTCAACCTAGAGTGTCCTTGGATGTTTTAGCTAAATTAATAGCTTAAACAATTAGCAACAATGTATATCATCTTGTTCCCATACTGACATTGTTCTTTTATTCAGATAGCTCTTAATCCTTGATGTTTACCCCCAAAATAATGCTTACAGCAAGAAAGGTTTGCATAAGTACCAGCCTGTTGGCACCATTGACTGCAAAATGAAAGACAGTTGTGGAAACCTCTGTTTTGCTGAAAGAGCTCAAATTACTTGAGTGATAAGTTGATACAAACAGCAGTATCTTCATTCTACCTCTGCTTTGCTAAACCAGCTGCCTCCAAGATAGGCTTTCTTTTCCCTTAATAAACCTGCTCTTCAGTCTGCGCATCTGAACGTGTTTCTATTCATCTTTTCTTGAACAAAAGGGATTAAACTGTCCATGCTATCCAACCTATGGTAACAAGGGTGTTTCACTTCCTCCTACTACAGAAGCAGAGTCCCTTTGTCTGATGCAGTGTAAGGTTATATGGGCTTCTTTATTGGGTTGTAGTTGTTCTGCACAAGCAAGAATCTAGAGTGAGGAGTCCTGGTTGTAGAGTTTTGCATCCTTGCCAAAGCCAGCGCTCTCTTCTGCATTAGATCAAATCCTTCAGCCTACATTTTCATATTTGAAGTGGTTCCATCTGTGAGCATCCAACTTACAGCATAAACCTGGTTTTCACAGGAGGGCATGTGCCACGTTTTCAGAAGAATCAAAGCTTTTGTGTAGTCTCAGGTGGGATAGCCACAGCACAAGATACTTTTAAAAAAACATAACCAAAAGACAATCAATAATGATGACCGAGCAGTATAGCAGAGCCATCTGACCAAGGAAGGAGGGGTAAGCAGAAAGAAGGTAAGGTAAGCAGAAAGAAGGTAAGGTAAGCAAGGTAAGCAGAAAGAGAACAGCATTGACAAACTCAACAAGAACAAGGACAGAAGCTAACATGGAAAGGCGGGGAGTAAGCAGATTGCAACAACAAGCACCTCTGGTCTAGCTTGCTGGAGATTCTTTCTATGCATCATCACGTACAAGGAATTTATATCTTTGTATCATGTCAAAGAAGAGACCAAGGCTCAAGGCATCCAAACTGTGCATTATCACGTCCCAATGCCATCCTTAGCGTCATCCTACAAGGAGGATATCCCTGTGTTCACACAGTCTGTATTTCACTTATCTCTAGGAAATCAATACCCCAGAACCAGTTTCTTTAAAAGAGGAAATTTCCACGAGCACAAAGTGCCATTAACAGAGACCCAGCACCTGCCCTGGAGAGTGTCAAGACACTTGGAGAACTGAGGCTCAGGCAGCTGCAGCAGGGTGCGAGTAAGCACTTCCTTTGGTAGGGTGCTACGCTCAGGGCGTCTGGCCCAAGGAAGGTGTCTCAGCCTCTTGCTGGGGTCTTTGAATGCAACTACCCACGTGGTCAGAGTAGCAGGTATGTTTACAGACTTCTGTCTTCTCCTACGGCCACAGTGAGCATTTATTTTATTTATTTTTTAAACAGTTAATATTGGTTTCAAAATCCCTCAGAGAAGGCACCTGCCCCACCCCAGAGCATGTGGCCTTACTATTTATGTAGGTAAAAAATGTAGGATGTGTAAATTCAACATTTTCTCCAGTGGGAAATGCTAATGTTTAATAAAAATAAATAAATAAATAATAAAAAGGCATCAAGCCTCTAAGGCTCTTTACCGCACAGATGACTCCTTAACAAAAATTTAGAAGAAAAACAAACAAACAAAAATAAATATAAAAAGAAAAAGAAAAGAAAGAAAACAAGGCGGGGGACGTCCTCGGTTTGGCAGCTGCGATCAGAAATAACCTCGCACCCTCACAGAGCCCAAGGCCCCGGGGGCACCTGGCCGGGAGCACAGCACGGCCTGTCACCCCCACCCCGCTGGCAGAGCGGGGACGCTGCCCGGGCGCCCCTGCCCGGGCCACGAACGCCCCCGCACCCCAGCGCCTCCCCGCTAACGGTCCCCGGGGGCCCCGCCAGCGGCCCTGCCCAGCGCCGCCGCGGCAGCGGTCCCCGCGCGGACCGACCGCTCGCTAACGGCTCCCCCTAAAACCTCCCCGCTAACGGCTCTCTGCTAACAGCTCCCCCGCCAACGGTCCCCGCACGAACGGTCCCCTCGCTAACGGCTCCCCCTAAAGCCTCCCCGCTAACAGCTCCCCCGTCAACGGTCCCCGCACTAACGCTCCCCTCGTTAATGGCTTCCCCTAAAACCTCCCCGCTAACGGCTCCCCGTTAACGGCCCCCGCACTAACGGTCCCCTCGCTAACAGCTCCCCGCGCTGACGGCCCCCTTGCTCGTGGCTCTCCCCAGCGCCTCCACACTAACGTCCCCCTCGCTAACGGCTCCCGGCTAAAGGCGCCCTGGCCAAGGGCTCTCCCCAAAGCCTCCTTGCTAAGGGTCCCCCCGCTCACAGCTCTCCCCCAAGCCTGCCCAAGGGCTCCCCGCTACCGATCCCCTCACTGACGGTCCCCTCGCTAACGGCTCTCCGCTAGCAGACCCGCACGCTAACAGTTCTCCCCAGAGCGTCCCTGTTAACGGTGCCCTTGCTCACGGCTCTCCCCTCGTTCACGGCTCCTCACTAACGGTCCCCTCGCTGGCGGTTCTCCCCAAAGCGTCCCTGCTAACTGTCCCCTCATTAACGGCTCTGCCCAACGCCTCCCCGCTAACGGCTCCCCGTCAGCGGTGTCCTCGCCCACGGCTCTCCACTAACGGTCCCCTCGCTAACGGTTGTCCCCAAAGCGCCCCTGCTAACGGTCCCCTCGCTAAAGTCCCCTCCGCTGGTGGCTCTCCCCAAAGCCGCCCCGCGGACGATGCCCTCGCTCACGGCTCCGAGGCCGCGCTAGGAGCCGCGGGCAGCCATGAGGCCGCCTCGCCGCCG
>JAWLRI010000401.1:4259171-4318519 GCA_034781795.1 Crypturellus tataupa
CCTCGGGGGCACGGCCACCCCCTTCCCGCGAGCAATTATTGTTTTATCGGCTTGCACACGGATTAGGAGAGGAGCCCATGCGCAGGCTGCCCCTGGCCGGGGCGGCAGGAGCGCGTGCGGGGCACCCTCAGAGCGTGGGCCCGCGACGGCAGCCAGCGGGGCTGCGGCCGCGGGGGGCATCGGTGTCGGCGGTGACGGCCGAGCTGCGGGCAGGCCCACGGCCGCCAATTCCTCGTTCTCCGGAGTGAGCGGCCCTCAAAGAAAAAAAATCCCCGATGTCCCAGATTGTTTTTCTAGCCACGAGTTCGCAATACTCCATGCTCGGGCACAGCCTCCGTACTCCCCGTTCTTTGAATTCACTACGGTCATAATAAATGGCAACGTGATTGATTAAGATAATATTAATCAGAAAACACTCTAGCCTTGCTAAACAGATGGCAAGAAAAGTGGAGCTTTGCAGTTGTCTGATTCAGACACCTTAACCTCCCTTTCAGAGGACTTAATCCAATTAGCTTTTCTCCCGAGTTTCACTTGTTATGTAAAGATCCTTTTGCATTGTGGAGAAATATGGCTTTATTGGAAAAAAAAATCGGTCATGTTTTAATTTCTCCATTTTTTTTTTTGAGAGAGAGAGCAGAAGAATTTAAACGAAAAAATCACCAATGGTTCTGATTTTAAGGCACGCGAATAATTGTGTTTATTTCCTCCCTACCCGGCACTCTCGTGGTTTTCCTCTCGTTTAGATAATATTCTGCTCACCAAAGGAGACGATGGGGCGTGACCCAAAGGGGCTGTCATCTAAACCCATCCCTGGGTATTTGGGAGCAAGAAAATAATAAGCGGGGGAAAATAAAGAAAAAAGAGAGAGTGAGGGAAAAAAAAAAAAAAAACAAAAAAAAAGAAAGGTCCCTTTCGCAGCACAGCCCACAGCCGCACCCGGCCCAGAGCGGGTCCAGTGCAAACGCGCTGCGGGCGAGCGCAAGAGGCCCCCGACCCCGGGCAGCGGGAGCGGCGCGAGGGGCAGCCCCGGCTCTCGGCTCTAGGTGCTCAGCAGAGTCGCTCCACTGGCCTCGACCCCGGCTCCCAGGAGCGGGTCCCGCTGAGCGGGACCCCCTCTCCTACCCGGAGCGCGGAGCAGGCGCGGGGGGCTTGTAGGGATCTCAGAAACGCGTTTCCACAGGCGCAGCCCCCCCTAGTGACATCGCCGGCGTGAGCTCAAGGCTCTGCCGCGGCAGCGAGGAGGGGGTCCCACGGATCCCCCTCCGCCTCACGGCGGCCCGCGCCGCTGCGGAGTCCGGTCGCGGCTCTGGGCGCCGGACAGCAGGCACTCCCTCGCCCCGGCTGTCCGGGTCCCACCGTTGCCGCTGAGGGAGGAAGGGCTGCTCGGGGAAAGGAGGTGCTTTGGGGGAGCGCAGCTTTCTCGCTGGTTCAGCAACCTCCCGCCCTCGCCTTGGGAGCCGGGCAAGACCGTCACCGCTTCCGAAGTGCTAGATCAATGCGACGCCTGGGACGTGAGGCCAGGAGTTTAGGAGCTGATCAGAACCCCACTAAAATCGGCAGAAAGCCCTTCAAGGGCTGTCCAGGACGTTTGCGTTAGGTCCTCAAAGCGGTGAAGCTGGCTCAGAGGAAACGGCTTCACAGCCTGGCATAAGCCCGCAGCAGTGCTGCTCGCTGAGGCTGCTCATAGCAGGGCATGCTGACCCTTTCTCAAGGCTTGCTGCTTGTACAGCACACAAGCACGGGCTGAAGAGAATTCGTGGTGTCAACATCCTGGTTCAGTTGCTTATATTGATAATAAACACTGGCATGCTGCTTGGCAAAGCACTTGGGACCTTTCAGAGTGCATGTATAACACTGAGGGTGTGCAGACGTATGTCTGCATCTTTTTCAGTTCAAATGAGGGCTTTATTTTGTTGCTCTAATAACTGTTTGCCTATGGTAACAAATTACTAACTGATCTTTATCTGTTGCTGTTTTCTTTTTTAATTCCTAGCTCAGACTCCAGTAGAAATATGACTTTCAATTCCAGTGTTTGTATTTAGGAAGGTTCTTACCTGCTGAGCAGCTAAGATGAGCCCTCGATCCTTTTGAATCCTAAATTTAATGTGATGTGGTTATGTGAAGGAAATGTCTCATGTTCGTTACACAATACACTTTATGTGATTTAAAGTGAAATTTCACCCATGAAAGAAACGGAACAACAACAAAAAATGCACACATTTTCTTTCCTGTTTGCAGCAGAGTTGCTGGGGGCAGTGATCGCGCTTGGGCCCAATCCTTGGTGGTGACAGCAGGAAAAGAACTGAGAGCTAAAAGCAACTCCTAGCCTCGAATCAGTTTTTTATTCCCGAGGGTTTAGTTAGACGTTGGTAAAATCCTCATGGATTTTTCAGAGGTTTCTGCTTTAGCCAGAATTAAATTGAGCTAAGGAGTTTGTCTTCAAAGTTTGACTCAGAGAAGGGTTTTGTAATTTATTTGTCTACTATTGAATTAATTCTAAAACACTTGGCTGGGGGTGGAGAGAGATTGTGGTAGTCTTTACTGCTCTGCAATCTGTTATTTACCTACAGTTGAGAAAAAGTCTTTAAATGCATGAAAAGGAGCAAGAACTAAATGAAGATTTTGCATATGAACTATGTGAAATTATATTATTTCTTTAAGTCACAGTTTAGGATTTACAATCCTCAAGATTTTATCCAAGTAAAACATTAAGGAAGAGATTCCACATTCAGGCACATTAAACTTTTGGTTGTGGGACTGTAAAGAACCTCGTGGCCTCAGCTGGCCTGCTGCAGCCATACCATTTCCGTAGAAAACTTCTATAGAGTAAAAAACTCTCTTGAGCACTTCTGAAAATTAGAGGAGATGATGCGCTTTTTGTGCTGAGACACTTGCGCCGGGAAGCTAGAGCTGTGCCGCATAAAGTGACCGCTGCAGTGTCCTGGGATACGGCTCCACGATATCATTGGTGTCATGGTTTGTCTGATTTTAGCAAGTTGGGTTGTTTTGAGCTGCGAGTACCAGGAGTGCGTAGGCGAGGGTTAGTGTGTTCAGACCTGCAGCATCTAGGAACCTTTGCATTTTTTTAGCTTAATTTGCAAGTGTTTTAAAAGTTAGAACAGCCACATGGAGGGTGCTTCTCCTCAGATGCTATTTCCAGGTATAGGATTCAGTCTTAGCAAAATAAAGATGAAATGCCAGAATCTCTGAAATAATTGTGGTGACTCAACACCAGGGCCCCCTCAGATTGAAGACTTTTAAAGAGGTGGCCTTAAATACAGCCCAGGCTGGCTGGTTTGCAACAATACCCTTAGAGCAGTGGTGGGCTGTCATGTTACTAACACAAATATAAGGTCATCCTTGGGGAATGTGACATTAGAGTCCAAATAATTAGCTCACAATCCCCTGGGCCCTGAAGTTTGTGAATTTTCTGCATTCGCCCACTTGTCAGTCTCGCTGCATCTGTGCTGGATTTTCTATTTGTTTCATTGTGTCGGAAAATGAATAACCCCATCGTATCTGACCCTGCTGGAGCCCAGCTCCCCGGCGGCCGAGGGAATCTGATTGCTAACATTCAGGTTAGGAAGATGGATAGCATAATGGATGTTTGCTGGCTGAGCGAGCCTATAGATAGCAAGAGTAGGAAGGGAGAATATCTGGCGATGATTAAGCCAATGGAGGGCTTTGTATGCTTTTATTATTAATATGTCTGTATTAAAAATGCATTTGCACACATCTTTCTGTTCCTGTGGAATTGCATGTATGTGCAGGTGTCCTTCTGGAATGGTGTAAAACTCTCATATAACTTACTGTTAGAGAAAGATCCTGATCATGCTACTTCTACACCACAAGGAAACACCTGTTGAAGCTAGTGCAGATGTGTGTCTATTTGTGTGTGTTTCAAAAAGAGCAGGTGTATGGGGTTAACACAGAGCAATCTCCCTTAATGGCTGTAAATGTACTATAACTTAATTGCATCTTTTTTACATGCACTATTAGCTGCCCTGCCTTGCTTTCACTTGCATTTGTTCTCTTCCCAGGAGATGTGCAGAAGAAGCAGTTTATTAAGTATAAAGCATAAGGCAGTGTTACGGTGAAACATGGTGAAATGCTTTTGTGTCAGGGAGAGGCTCCTTCTAGACTACTACTATGTTTCAAGTCTCTGGTGTTAACAGTAAGTTGGGAGAAGTATAAAATTGAAAGCAGAAGAAGGAGAGGGTTAAATAGGGCCTTGGCTCCCACTGCCTCCAGTAATGAAGAAAAAGCTCGCTTGCAGTTTAAACTGCCTCAAGACTGAAATGCAGGGCTCAGGGATAC
The DNA here is from genome assembly GCA_034781795.1 of Crypturellus tataupa. Taxonomy (NCBI): domain Eukaryota; kingdom Metazoa; phylum Chordata; class Aves; order Tinamiformes; family Tinamidae; genus Crypturellus; species Crypturellus tataupa. The sequence continues at coordinate 4,263,489 of JAWLRI010000401.1, forward strand.
CTCATTTCCTTCACTTTAGCTACAGTAAAGCATTTTGTTTTCTGCTATTGGAAAGTGAACTAAATTTCTCTAAAATGGAACTTGTTACAGGAACATAGTCGTCGATTCACTGCTGTGAAGGATGGGTTTGCAATTAATTAGCAGCTTAATTATTTAGCAGCTTATTTTTTTGCACAGAATTCCAAATATTATGGTAATGGAGAACAATACATTTTCGATAGCTGGAACGTTCTCCAAATGAGCAAATTCTCTGAAACACAGAGCACTGCGAATTAGAGGTGTTCCTCCCAGGGCAGCAAGTTGGGGACAGAACCAGGATTTGGTTGAGTTTCTCGGCTTTTGGTGGTCTGATTTGGTGGTTAAATTCTAGCAAAATTTATAGTTTTCAAACTTTTGAAACACAAAATCACTTCTCTAGGGTTTTTGATTCACTTGCTGAGGTTATATCCAGAGAAAAAGGAAAAAAAACCCCACTTGTCTGAGAACAAGGACTGCAAGTTTAGATTGTAAAAAAATATTGCTATTTTTAGAATACTGTTATTAGACATGAAAGGATGTGTTGGATTTTTTTCCTTTATTTTCTTTTTTTTTTTTAGATTTCACTGCTTAGAGTAATACTAACAGGGTTTCTTCAGTACAGCCATTTTCATTCATTTGGCAAGGCTAGGGGCAAAGTTGTAAACACTCACATGTTCAGTAGAGCTTCGGATATGAAAAGTGCTTTCCATGCCTGTAAGTTTGCGAATGAGTCCCCTCAGTTGACCAAGCTCTGCAATGATCATTTTTTCCATAACAGGCTTGAGCTTTCTGGTCTTGTGTACATTGATAAAACCAGATCTAGCTTGTGCTAAACATGTAAAGCAACAACTAAGCAGAGATGCAGTGGCAAGGAGAATTAAAGAACAGTGAAAAAAGCCAAGTTTAGGGGTAAATATTGACACTATTAAATGCCGTGGTCAGTGAGTTTATAGGCTCCTATTACTTCCTACCCTATTTCACAAGTGCTGAAACAACCTTGTTCCTGCTAGGGATGAAAGTAAGCTGCTTCAGCTGAGGAAAGTGGAGTGTGGAGGGATTGTGCAATGTGTCAGTGAGATCCCACCAGCTCCACATCCCATGCCGGGAGGAACCATTCATGTTGTGTCCGCTCTCGGTGGTGCTGGTGGTGGGTAGCTCATCTGAAATGTCCCACAGAACAGCTTTCCCCCAGAACCTGAGATACTTCTCAGCACCCTATAATAAATGTACAATATTTTGCAAAAGACCAAAATTTAGCGCGTGCTGGAGGGGAGAGGGGGGAAAGTCTGTAGGTTTTGCTAATGTTGTAGGTGTTGCAGAACCAGGCCATTTGTTGAAGAAAATTCTGAGATGGTTGTAGGAAGTAGATCTGATCCTATCCAGCTAAGAAAAGAAGGAAAAAAAAATCAACAGTCTACCTAATGTGTTTCCCACCTCATTCTAAATCCAATGTTCAGTTTAACCCTGAACCCTTAGGATGTCCTCATTAAGCAAATAAGTATTTTATGCTATTAACTTTTACAATAAGCACCGTAGATACTCTGCTTCTAGCTGTGGCCATTTCCAAAGCTCAGAGGAAAACAAGATCCCTCCCATGCCCCTATCCCTGACCAGACCTAACAAGAGGAGACAGAAGTTCCTGGCTGGCCTCTGAGGTGACAGTGACCTGGTACTTCACAAAAATATGGTGCAAGTAAAGGTGGAAAGAGGGGTCCTCACTCCTGGGTATGTGAAGGAGCAGGCCTAAGTGCGCAGTTGCACTTGCACTTGCGGTGGGTATTGCCTGGGTCCCTCAGTTTGCGCTGTGCGTGGATGGAGCCTCTCCTACCCTCCGCACGGCCCTAGGGTTCCTGCTCCCTGAGGTGGCCATGCAGCAGGGCAGGGATTTGCTGGCTATCCTGCTTGGCATGCCAGGTCTGTAGGAGAGGGACCATGCATGCTGCTGGGCATGTGAGACGGAGAGCCCGTCTCACAGGGGACAGGTGTGAAGCGAGAACCGGAGCAGCCGTTCTTACCCTCACTACAAAAGGCCTGCACCATGCGTCCTGCTCCTGGGAAGGGCAGCTTCTCAGTGTCGAGGCTGGAAACAGGCTCGACTTTCCTGCCAAGGGAAATATGACCTCATGAGAAGCGATATTCAAACAGCATGTTTGCTGAACGGCAGGTTATGGTGGCACGCTGGCCGTGATCCAGCTGGGCCTTCACATAGTGCATTTGCTCAGGGAAGGAGAGCTTGGAAAAGCCCTCTGAGGTCCACAGCAGAGCTAGGCAGCTGCTAGGTGAGGTTTAGCATGTGCCTCAGGCAGGTCTCAGAGTGGGGAGATGTGGCAGGAAGCTTGGCTGCTTTGTAGATGGGGCCCCTGTCTTCCTTCTCTTGTGCAAGGCTGTAATAAAGGTCCCAGTGGGCTGGTTGACTGTCCAGCGCAGGTTTCCCAAAGTTGGAGCTGACATTCCTCTCCTAAATACAGTGTCACAGGGACAATACTTGTGCAGGGGCCCCTCTAATGCAAACATTTTTTTTAAATGAGTTGTGGTGGGGGCAGCAAATGGCCTCCATTGAAAAGAGGTGGGAGAACTAGGAGGGGGGAGCTGCATTTAGCCAGCATTTTAATCACATGGATGGAGCAGCATGTTCACCTCTCCTCCTTGCTGGGTCATTTCCACTTTGAGCTCTGCAAACAGACCATCTATTGAGCAGTTAGTATTCAGTGCTGAATATTCAATACTGGACTCTTGTTTTGGTGAGTCTTAAGCAAGGGAAAAAAAAAGAAGAAGAAGGAAAGAAGACTCCTTTTTTTTCTCTCGTGTTCCCTCCCTGAGTTTGCTTAGCACATTGTTCTCAGGAGACTGGAGTCTTCTCAGAAAAGCCAGGCTCGTAGTTATAAAAGCACTGGGCTACTTCCATACTACTTTGTAAGAGGAGGGAAGAGGCAGCATGGAAAGAACTAAAAGTCATGCAGAGTTTATGAATCTGTAAGTCTAGGTGCATTACCTGTTGTGAAGAATTTATCAGAAGCACATTTATGTCAGAAACTTAATGGTATGAAATGCTTGTTTGGCATACACAGAATAGTTCTGTGAGGCACCAGTGTTTATCAGGGTACGTTATGATGCTTTATTAATGTCTTCTTTGCTAATTTTGGTGAGCAAATATCCTGTGAGTATGTTTTAAAAGCCTAAAGAAAGTGTTCTTTATTTGCTTCTATCTCCTGTGTGCCATATTTGCTCACAAAATGGTTGCAAACAATGTAATGGTTGCACCCTTTGACTGCTAGACTTAGAATAACCATTTACCACTGCTAGATTTGGAATAAACATGCATAACATGAGGAAGAAATGGTCACTATTCCAGCAAACACAATATCTCTTTCCTTTGATCCACACTACACTTAAATGATTCCGTTTCTTTCTTAGTGCTCCAATCGCATCCTGAGGCCTGAGCTTTGCATGTGTGTAGTGCTCTTTTTCTCTCATTCTGGGAGCTGGAAGCTGTTTCTAAAAAGAAAGATGTACCATGGTTTCATTACCTGTGGAGTTGTCCTCTCTTCTCTTTTTTTTTTTTAACCTCTCCGGTTACTGTCTGTCACCCTTTTGTTTTCCCTTCCTTTCCTTTTCCATCTCTTTCCCAACCATCAGCCTTTTCCCTCTTCCCTCCACGAGCCCCACAGACAGTGCTGCTTGTATCTCCCACCCATGTCTCACATCTTTTGTTTTGTCATCTTTGTGGGACTGTTGTACTGAGACACTACCATTTCTGTGCCAAATTGGCTTCTCTACTGGATGTATCAGCTCCCGTGGCAGAGAGGGAGGAGTTTTATGGGCTCTTGATGCAAATCCTGTGTCTTGTTGAGTCACAGGCTTCCCATGCAGCCAAGTGACTCTCGCCTTCTGTGCTGGTGCAGCAGAGCTGAATCAAGGATTTCAGGATTCCCTATCTCCTCAAGTGCTGGTGAGCTGAGGAGCCATAGGAGTAGAAGAAATACTGTGATAGGGATACAGAGGTAGAGACCCTGCTCTTACAAGTTCTCTGGTGTGCCTCACATTAATCATGTAGCAAAAAGTGTCAGTGAAACCTGGGGAAAAACGTGCACCAGGACACTTGGAGAACAGGACTGTGAGTAATTAAGAAGCACCTTTACATTTTTCTTTTGGAAGGCAAATCTGTGGAGAAATCAGGGTAGTGATGGTATCCACACTATTTCATGCAGCAGACTCTGATGAACTGAAGATCTATAATGCATCCTGTTGTGGAAGCATAAAGGTACAGCATGCTGTATGTAGAAGTGAAGTTTGGAAAGAGTGCAACAAGTGCAATCACCCTACTGATGAAAAGCTTTGCTGTATATTGCCCAGTCATATAAGTTAAGTTATCTGGAAAAGTTAAACTGGTCAGATTCTGGTGTCACTTAAGCAAGTAGCTGGAATGATCATAGGGGAAAGTGAGAAAATGCCACTGAGCTGAAATTGGACCCAGTGAGGTTCTCCTCACTGTTACATGAAGCATGACCTTCATGTGGCAAAAAAACAGTGACTACTTACTGGGCTAAAGAAAATTTCTCTTCAAAATAAAATCATTGATAGTATCTGTGTGTAACTGAGGCATGGAATGGGCTATTCCCAATTAACATGCATACTGAGTTGCAAATGGGATAGCAATATGATATATGATTGCAAAAAGGGAAACAGACAGCACTCGAGAAGACCTGTCTGATGTAGCTTAGACATAGCTCTAAATGCCAGAAGAGATATGCAGCATCTGAGTGCACTTGCTCTATATGAGGGATGCAGTTTTTTAATAGAGAATATTCAGTCTTGTTCACATTGCACTTCTACAGTTTGTCATATTTATCTGAGCTTTTTCATAGTACAGAGAGTAACATGACAAATTGCAGAGTAACAAGACAAATTGCAGTTTCCTTCCCAAGGATTTTAGATGAGTTAAAAGATGATGAGCCATAATGCTTTTTGTTATAGGAGTTTAAATACAGTCTGCCAATCTTTTAATATATCTTATCAAATGGGTTGGCAGAAAGATAACTCCTGAAAGCGAAGACCTGGTTAAACAAAACAAAAGAGCTCCTGCAAATTCATGAGAATCATTCTTTGCATTCTTACAATATCACGGTAAATCTCACGATGCTCCACCAGAACCATCAGCCCAGGCGAAAGGACAAAAGCCTTCCTGCCAACATCTAGTGAGTGGCCTGCACCAATGTCCATTAACCCTGACACGCTTCCAAGAGAACTGTATGCCAAGAAAGGAGAACAAAAGAAATGACTGCAACAAGAGCACCCGATACTTTGCCCTGTTGGAAGCGAAATAAAAAGATTAGCAAACAAAACACCAAGGTATCTGGCAGCTTCCCAGAGTAGCAGCTCTACCATCTGCACCAAGGCCATGTGTCACTGTCATCCCTGAGGAGCAGGTCTCTTGGAAAAAGAGAAGATGGCTATGTAGAACCAAGGAGGACACCAGCATGATTTCCTACGGAGCTTGAAGATGCTCCTGACAGCACTGCTCACCGATTGAAGGATATGTGCCCTGCTGACATCTCTTCAGAGAGGAGCAGGACCAGGCACCGCAGGGCTGGTCCACCTTGGCAGCCAAGAAGAGCTGGTTAGTGAATGAGGAGTCTCTATATGATGGAGTAACCAGAGAGAATGGCAGCTGGGGGTAGCCCTGATGTGGTCTAACAGACCTTTCATTTACCCATGGCGGGTGGGAGATTACCTCATCTAGTAAAGCCTAAATCTTAGACAATCCCCGTGTGTTTGATTAGCTGTCCATAATAGCTTGTTCTACCTGATTTTAGTTCATTTCAGCAAGTTTAACACCCCACATGGGAGCCAGGGGATGCCAAGCCTTGTCACGTCACGGGCATACGGCTGTTTATTACACTGGGCAGAGACTGGACGAGGAGATCCTGCTCAGGTCCTGCTTTTACATTGGAGAGACCTTTCAGAGATAACATGATTTTCATTTGCTTTCCTTCCACCAGGGCAGTTCTTCAAAAGCTCCAGCAGTGCATACAGCAGTACTCTTCTCTGGTGGAAGATGTACAGGCAACCATGCTTCAGCAATGTTTTGCAAAGCATGTGGAGGAATCGGAGCATGAGCCCTGCTTCTACTCAGAGCAAGTTTTATGTACTAGTCAGACTTAAGTTTTAGCTCCTGATCATTACCCCTGAGAGAAATGGCTAGTTACTTTTGCCTTAAAGAGATTTTTAAAAATAGGTATTTGTCTTCCAACTTGATAGGACTAATTGATCCAAGACATTGAAGTGTTAATTTGGTATAGGTTTCACTAGCAACAGAGAAAATATTAGATTTACTGATCCAGTGTTTTCTTTACTTCATTTCATGCAGCAGTAGTGTTTAGTGAGCCAGTTAGAGACCAGGTTTGCAGTGCACTGACTACATGACAGACCATTTAGATATGAGGAGATTTACAGGTCTAGAGGTTGAAGTACTCTGCCCACAGAAGCGCTGCAACACAGACAGTGTGGTCAAAGTTTGTGCGCTGGTGGGATGTTTTGGATCACGTGCAGCAAGATAATCTATACAGAAAAAAAAAAAAACATCAAGAGGTTATACATTTACTCTGAGACAAACAACAGAAAAAAAAACCCATCATCATGGGTTTCCTAAAAAGTGAAAGGTAGAATTTTACCCCATCAACTCCACTGAAAAACTTTATAACAGAAATGATCCCTACCTGGTCTCATGGATGGGAGGGTCCATAACCTTTCATCACTTTCCTCAGCTGTCAAGGTGCTGCAGTTGCCAACTATATCTGCTATCAGCAGCTGCTGCTTCTTGGCCTAACAGATCAGAGGAGCAGTTAAGCAGTATTGCTGGTCAGGCCAGTACTGAGATGCTTGGCAAAGAGATGCTCCGGGAAAGGATGAGAATGATGATCAAATAGTTTGGCTTAGTGGTGCTAAGGCTCTGTATGTATGACAGGGTTTCCTTCTTCATCACAGGGACTGTAAAATATGTCATCACTTCTGGGTACTCATTTTCCAGCAAGGCTTCCTATAAATTCAGTAAGGCTTGGTGGTTCTTACACCTACAGTATCACCATTTTATAGATCTTTGCTCGTAGTTAATTTCTACTCTGTTCTACACCTAATGTGAGAATCAGGGGGCATCATTAGAGTATTAGTCATGAATAAATATAAGGAACTCTCTTGGAGCTCTACCATCCAAGTTTGTACATGGCTCGAGTAAGACTTCAGGTCTTAGCTAATCTCTAATTCTTATTCCAGAGATAGCTCTATTTCAATGACCAGTAAACTTCTGTGGACTAAATCCTGGCCCTGTGCTGAGCTGAAATAAGTAAATTTTCATGCTCGTTGGCAAACAGCTTTAAAGTTTACAGTATGGGAGCCTATGTAGAGTTGGAGGTTTCTGAGAGAGACTTAACGTGCAGCTGCTAGGGCCTCTGGTGAAATAAGTGCATGTTGATTGTGCAAAGTCTGATATTGTTTTTGCCATAAATCTTGTTACTTGTCTTTCTAGAGTTAGAGGCAGTGAGTACCTATACAGAACACAGCAATTCCAACCTAGTATAATCTCAGAAAAAGTAGCTATTCAGATCACAGGATATGGCAAAAGGGGGGCAAAACCAGGACAGTTAGTTACGCCACTGCAGGGTGATGAGCATGGAGCTCAGTGTGGGCAATCATGGAATTTTACTCTGCCTCTAACATCTCTTAGTTTCCCTTGAGGACCCTCAGCACACAGGTGCCCATAGGGCTGCAGCCAGTGTCAGCGGGGTGCATTGTCCTCTCCAACATGCCCACTGCCCTCCAGCTACCACTGCTTTTGCCACCCTGCTTGTGCACAGAGCAGGCCACTGCCAGAAGTCACTGGTGGCTGTTTTAAGTAAAAAGGAGAGAAAAACCTTCAATGAAAGATTTCTGAATTATTCATCTTCTGAAGGAGATAACCAGTGAAAAAGATGTTAAAGAAAATTCATGCCCCTCTTTCCTTTCAGTTTTTGAAAACTCTTGCCCCAAAGCAGCTCTCCTGCTTTGGAGGGTCCCAGGCCTTTCTTCCTAGCACTGCATTGAAACAACATGTCAAGAAATATATGCTTGTCAGAATGCAGAGAGAAACCTTATAATTGGCGAAGGAGGTGCAGCCATGCAGGCCTCTATTCTGCTAGCTTTTAAAGACAAGTTTCCTTTTAACTTTTGTTGCTAAATGTGTGTGGGGGCATATCTAATGGAAGAAGAATACTGTCATGCTTGAGGTTCAGTGGATTTATAAGTCTTATCAAGGTTAAGATTGAAGGCAGAAGGGGGAAGTGGTGACCAGAGTAATTTTATAGGCTTCCTAAATTCATCTTTCACCAGTTCACTGGGAATGGTTTATATTATCCCTTTGCATGATCATTCTCAAGTTATTATGTAAGAAAGTTGACGCTTGAAAAATTATTGTGATGCAAATGATCTTTTTTTTCCCTTCATGCTTAAATCTGCAGAACAATGTATTTGTCTGAAACTGTATATAAAAATGAAAATGAATGTAAAACTGAGGAACACAGTTGTATGCTCCATTATAATTATTTTTTATCCTTGCAAAACTAAATGGTTGATATAGTATTTAAAGGTGTGTCTTTAAAACCATTAAATATATGTGTGTGGATAACAGGCAGAGCCAGGGGAAGGTGGGGCTGGCCCTGCCTCCTGGTTAGTCAGACCTGGCCCCAGACCTCAGCTCCTCCCTTAGCACCATGGCTCCCATCTTGAGATGTGTGTTGAAGTGGCTGTGTTTTTCCTGGAGAAGGAGGTGAAACTCTGCCAGAAGCAGGAAGGGCTGTGCTATATTCCAGTAAAAAAACAGACAAACTTCTCCCAAGATTATGTGGGGCCTTTGCGTAGTGCACCTAAAAACAACTGTAGAGAGGGGAAGTGTGAAGCTTCTCATATTATATACAGTTAAAGCAGCATAACCAAGGGGAAGAGGCAGTGTGAGGATGGGAATGAGCTGCTCTGGGGTAAGTGTGATTAGTTAACAGCCAGAGCATCCCCAGGTGCACTACATAAGCTGCGATTGCAGAGAGGTGTCTTCAGCATCAAGGTTTCCCCCTCTCCCCACTTCTGCTCCAATGTTAATTCCTTCCTTGTGCTGAATAACATGCCTGCGATGTGCTTCCCGTTACATTAGGGGACTGATCTAATTTTATATATACCGCTGCACTGTGCATCTCAAGGTGTCATGTGCTGGGGCTCAGCATGGGAAGGAATCAGGAACAGGGAGCCAAAATGCCCTAAGATCCGATGTAGCAAAAACACAGCGAGACCCAGGGTTCTCCTGTGCTGACCCAATCCCCGTGAAAAGGCTGGGGTTTCTACCTGGTGTCTTAACAATTCATCTTTGTTATCTGCACTTCTGCTTAATCACCACCTGAGCTCTCTGTTACTCCGTGACACTTCCCAGTGTGAATCTGTAGCCAGGAGAAGCTTGTGAAGTCTGAGACAGAAATTTGGCTTTGAATCCTATAAAAATTTCCATGCTATGATGTGACTCAATGCCTGTCCCAAACAGCAGTGTAGAGTGGTTGGCAAGAGCCTGGGAGCAAGTAAACACCTGGTTAGAGACACCAGGCCTCAGTGTCTTCCTCTGTCGCCACAGTCTGACGCCCGGGGCCATCTGGGCCAGGCCCCCAGCACCCTGGCTAAGCTGTGCAGCCAAGTCTTTTTTATTATTCTTGTTTTTATTTATTTTGGACGGGTCCTATCAGGTCTAAGATCTGTGGGATCCTGAAAGGAATATTTTAAATTTCAGCAAAAGTGCAGTTGCATTTTCCTTTTAAAGCAGGAAGGCATTCTTATTAATATTAGGGGTTAAAAGCTTTGTAAAAATCTTTCTTTATAATCAAACCGTAAAGTAAATCTACTTACTAACCTAAAGTATTTATTAGAGTACTTATTTATACATACTTACATCACTCAGCTCATCAGATACTATAGCTTTTAAACAGTTGGTTGGTTTTGTTCCATTTTGTCATCCGCCAAATAATTTGACAAATTTGCCAAAAACTCCCTGACATTTTAGATCAAAAGAGTTAGTTTTCTTCATTCTTCGCTGCCAGACAGGTCATGTATCTTTTCAGGCCTGAAGAATTTCTAGCAGCTATTTAAATGCGAGGCCGCGGAGACAAAGCGGGGCTGCGGCTGCAGCGAGCTGCACTGGGCTGATTCAGGCCCAGACTAGTCGCAGCACGTAATTAAGCAGTAGCCGTGCTCCAGTCCAGACTTTATAACTTGCAATGTAAACTGTCTTCTTTAACAGTGAAAGGGGCCATATATGTGCTTATCACGTGTGTGAGCAAGGATGGTAGCAAGAAAATTGCTATCAAATCACCCCTAAAAAGCTTTTCTTTCCCCGCTGCTCAGACAGAGTGTGACGGAAGATGGCTGCTGGCAGTTCCCCACTACCGAGGGAAGAGGACAAGCCCCAGCTTCCCAGCCCTCACTAGAGCAGGAAAAGAAAGGGCCGAGCTAGGCATGGGTCTCTCCTTGGCACTACTGGCAGCCGCCTTCGCTTTCACTCCCTGCAGCTGGGCTCTAAGCCAAGGGAATTATACGCAGCCCTCGCTGCGCTCTGAAAGGCGGTGGAGGTAGAGTAACCTCTCCAAGGCTTCTCACACCCTGCTTGGCTGTGGTCCTCTATGACAAGTTTCTTTTAACTTGCTAGAAATCTGCACCAACCCAAGATCCTGTCCCCAGCAGCATTAAAACAGCAAGGAAGGGATACTTTTAGCCCACTTCCAGGGAAGTATCTAGCATAGGGCAGCCCTAGGCTTGTGTTGGCCCTCAGACAGGGAGGTGGTGTCCCCCTCCCGCAGCAGCTGAGCTGCATGAGGCAGCAAAGCCTTTGAGGTTGAGTTTGTGGATTAGTAACAGAGCAGGTGCTGATTAGGCAACATAGACTTTGCGGGTAAGTTTTAAGTCGTTGTGTCAGTGGTCTTAAAAAGACTTTTTTATATATATACAAATACAAGGCCATGTTGAATTTGATGGAAAAAAAATCCTGAAAATTTTCCATGGGTTACTTTCCCTATTCTGGGAGAAATGCAGCAGAAACACAAAGAGTGCCGTACTTGGAGTCTCATAGTGGGGTCTGGAAAATACCTCCTTGCCATGGGGGGAGAATGCCTCTTACCCTGCTCTTTCTGAGTTGTTAGGCTGACACCTCTGCCCCTTGGTGTGTGTGGCAGTGGAGACTGTGTGAAAGGCAGTATATGTGAGTTTTGTGCACCCACGCCTTCTGCAGGACCTATCTGCCTGTTACTGTTCGTGTATTTATTTTTTGGTATCTAATTCTGAAATGAAGTAATACTTTACCCTCTGCAAACTGCACAGACAACCTTTCCAAGATAGCTCTGTGCAGGTAGCCTGATGCATCTGGGGAGTAATGAAACGAAACTGCAGATGTTTTTGTTTTTTTTTTAAGGTATTTCTGACTCCAGCAATTTTGCTGACAACAAGGCCTGTTTCGCTTTAAATCTCGTCACTCATCAGGGTTCTTTCGTCAGGGAGTTTGTGAGGCCTCTCCGTCTCTCTCTTTCCTGCTTTGACCACAAAAACTGTGGTGTAGACTCCGAGGGACTACACCAGCACATTTGCTCACTTGAAAAATAATTTGGGGGGGGCTATGGTTAGTTTTTTTGTAGCAGTTAGTGTCTTGGGGTTCCAAGCAAACTGAAGGACATCATTACATATATGGTTCAAGGAAGCACCCAGCAAGGTGCAACTTTTGCCACAAAGGCTGTAACTGTAATTTCTGTAGAGCCTAGTGCATTCTCTGAAATGATCAGAGAGCAAATGATAGAGTGTACAGGGAGAGGGGCAGCAGAGTCAGTCCTCTGTGTTGCTGCACCTCCTCGGACAGGGAGGATAAAAGGGGAGTAAGGTAAGAACACAGGGTGGGTAGTGCACACGCTGAGGGATGGCAGAGATTTGATGAGCTCGGTGCCTGTGACGTGGGACACTTGTAGCGGTGGGGGAAAGAGATCAGCAGGGCCTAAGGCTCCAGGACGAAGAGAGTTGCAGGATTTGACTTAAGAGAAAGGCATTTGAGGCCCATTGTAACAAAAATTCATGTGAATGCTTAATTTTACGCATATGCAGAGTCCTTTCAAAACTAGTGCATAAAGTCCTTGTCATTCTGAGTTAGACATTGATTCAGTGTGTTTTCTTTTCTACTTGCCTGTGTGAGACTTGAAGATTATTTTTTAATATATGTGTCATGCAATGAGAATGGGGAGAGAATATCCTCAAGAGATTTTGTTATATGTAAGGATGTGTTTCAGCCTCTGTCATTAAGAATAATCTAAAATGCAACCGCTAAATTTGAAAGCAAGAAAGGATTTTTCTTGAAAATTTCAGACTGAGCGTGTTTTAACAGAAATGCTACAAAATACCATCTGTTGAAAGCCCTGGTGCTTTATTTAATTTTATGTGTTGTATTTTTTTTTTTTTTTATGTAAAGACAAGCACAAAAAAGAGCAACTTTGTTGTTTTGCAGAGAGTTGGATTGAACGATGTCTCAACGAAAGTGAAAACAAACGTTACTCCAGTCACACCTCTCTGGGGAATGTTTCTAATGATGAAAGTAAGTAACTTCTCTTTAATTTTAAATGCTTGTGAAGATACCCACGTGCTGATTTCCTCCTATCTAAGTTGCTATGCCCTTATGATTTTTTTTAGTACTCTTTAGTTTGAAGAGTCAATTCACAGACATATTCAATAGTTTTAGAAATGACTTTGCTGGAATAATTGTTATTTCTCATATTTAAAAAGAAGTAATACTATCCTTATACTATACTAGATTACAACGACTAGCAGAATTTGGGTGTCACTGAAAAAAAATGGGATGACTTTTAAAGGATACTGTATTACTTTATGAATGAAAAAAGCATGTTTTGCTTCTCAAAGATGAACACTGTCCAGCTGAAATACAGGCAAAAACATGCTGTTGTTCAGTGCCAGGGAATTGAATCACCAGTATAAAATATTTATCTGAAGAATTAAATAATTATTTTCATATATTAAAAAAATCACACATTAAATATATACCATTAATGCTTCCTTCTTAATCATTTAAAGGAAACAGTTGTTTTAAAAATGAATATTTTGCTCATCTCTTCCAGTTATAGTAGTTTTAGATCTTGATCTTGAACATAAGCAGGTAATTAAAAATATCCTAAAACAAATTAAACTTAAACATAACCGTTTTCTTTAAAATTTTTGATTTATCGTTCAATTTTTAGTGTTTATGCAATTTTTACTCTTTTTAATTTGATTAGAGCAAAATAATATTCTGGTTAATTTCCCCCTCTATGCTTCATATATTAGTTCGTGTTACAAGAGATGAATGCAGAATAAATTCTTTAATTCAAAAAGACACCTACATTTCTATAATTTTCAAATGCAGAAATTCAAGAACTGTATTTTTAATAATGTTAATTGCTAAATATCCTTTGAAATTTAAAAAAATTTAAGAGCACTACTTTATTTTGATGTCACTGTGAAATTACATGTCTTGCAGCACAATATTTTAGTGGATCACAGAATTTTCTACACTGGGGCCCTATGTCATTTGTCTGGGGGTTTCTTCTGAGGGAGAAAGAAGGTATTAGAAGCATGATGTTTGTTCACAACTCCCAAGCTGAGTTCATTTGATAAGAATTTCCAAAGAAAGCTAATAAAGCTAGGCAGGTTTGGATTTGGGAGTTGTTCATTTTTGTTTTTAAATAATTAAGGAATCTGAATTGAGTTCTTCACTAAACAGTAAAATGGTAGTGAAATTACAAAACCAAAAGACAAACAAGAAAAAATTAACCTGCTTTTCAGAGTCTGTGAGAGTTCATAAAATTCATTTTACTGTGATGAGAAAGTGAGGGAAATTGCCCCCTCGGTGAGCGAGAAGTGACTTCAAACTCTTAATAGAGGCAGAATTTAGGATTCAGTCCTAGTGGCTTTAGTGAGTTTTTCCTTAGACTGATAGTTCAAGACAGCAACGTCAAGGCAGTTACTCAGCACTACCAGATACTACTACTACTACAGGCTTAATGTCACTATATAAGTCTCCTTCTGTGTTCAGTTCTAGACCAGGTACCCTAAGCAGCTTGTAGTGTCTAGTATCACACTAGTGGCTGTGTGATGCAGGAGTCTATAGTTAAAGCAGAAGCAAGGAAAGCCTTCCACACACAGGGGGACACTGTGTTGGTTAGCAAGGATGACTAAGCAGGTTATTTCAGAGAATGGCACTGAGAAAAGTGGATGGGTGCTCATTCTGTTCTGTAATACTGCGTTTATCAGGTGATTGATGATATTGAAAGGCAGCAAATTCAAAACTGGAAAAAAAAACAAATATGTAAGTGAATTTATCCCACAGTTTGCAGAATGAGTTGCCACAGTCCATCATGAAAACTCAAACCACAGATACACACAGGCAAGTCCTCCAGTTGCTTCTTTTTCTCTGGCACCAGCATTTTTGTGGATGCACTGATCCACCTGAAAAATCCATTATTTTTCTTGTGTGATGAAGGTGAAGAAGAGGAGGGAATAGGAAAAATAAGCGTTTTCTCAGCAGTAGAATTTTCACCCAAGGAAGCATCATACTATGTGGTCTTGATTTCAGCTCTTGAGTTTTCTAACGTTTCTCTATCAGTGCCCGCTCACTAACCAAGGAGTTTCCAAACCATCGTGTTGATCTTTGTCAAGTCTGCGTCATACATCTACAAGCAGTAGGAAGCAAAAAGTTTTAAGAAAAGCTACATAACCCTGTGCGAATTCCTCAGTCCAGTGGTCAAATTACAGTTGCAAGCCGAGTTTTAGTTTAGTTTTGAAACCAAAATAAGGCATCATCCATCTTTCTCTTAACTTCTTGTCTTTTTATGCCTAAATACATTAGGTACTTCTTGGCTGGACCCTACCAGGGAAAGATTTTTTTTTTTTTTTTTGACCTTGAATTAATGGAAAACTGGGAATTTCCACTGTGTTCTTCTAATGTCCTTACTGAGTGTCATACTTGCTTTTGTAACTATTTTTTCCTAGATATTTTTACAACTCTTAGGGTTTTAGAGCAAGATCTATAGTTTCTATATGGTCTCCTTTTCTATAGTTGGACTATGCTATAGCATTATATCTCGGAGAAAATAGGTCCTTATCAATTTTTTTCTGTCTTTAGCCAGGCCTTTGGGCCTATTAAGTATTACAGTGTAGACAAAGTAATGACTTACAGCAGCAAATTTTCACCATTCTCTGCTTCTTGGGATTTTTCTTACTTTTTTGAAGCCTAGTATGATCTCTCTATGAAACAGAACAGCTACATTCTAACATAAACATTGCAGTTTAATTGTTATTTAATTTCCAATTTCCTGAGCATTTCTTCTGCTACTTCTCCATTCTACATGTTAATCAGAAGACCCACAGGAAGAAGGAATGATATAACCCCATATCTAATAGATAAAAGAGAAAATAGATGTTTTTCGTTCTGTGTCTTCAAGCAAATTCTGCAAAATTGAAATAGGAGTATGGAAGAATACAGTTCAAGGATTATAAAAGTTTCAGTTTTCAACTTCAGTTGAAAAGTTCAACTAAACTTCAGTTTTCAACTTTGGTTTTCTGTGACTGATATTATCTGACAAAGTGGAAAGGCTGCCGGTACAATTTTTCTATATTTAGAAATGGTAATGTGTAAATAGTTAATGAGATGTAAATGAAAAGATTCAGACTCCTCCTTGTGCTTTACAAACATTGTTCAGCGTCAGTGTTAAAGCTGTTTGAAAATGAAAATTTTCCTATAAATTTTTGAGGGGGAGGAAAATTGTGGTTTTGCCTTAAAGTGAACTTCCATTAAAAGGGATTGTCTTTTTATTTTATTTTTTTTTAGTTTTTAAAAAAATATTATTATCATTTGAACCAAAAATCTATTTATTCAATAGCAAAACTTCAACTCTTTCCTAATACTTCCTGATTTCTGTTGAAATTTTCCTTGAAAAAAACTTTCCTTTCCAGCCACACCTACTGAGTTAGAATTATGCTCCCATGTTTCTGGGGGACTTCAGAAAAATCCCAGTCTTTTTTAAAGCATGGGATACATGCTAAGGAGTCTGGATTCTGTCTGTAGCTACATGGAAGTAAGAGGCAAGGTAACTTCTTCTTACCACTTAACTCATTTTCGCAAAAGACAGATCCCTTTTGAGAAGAGCCAGAACCTGGGCTGTAGGAACAAGAGGGGAAGAAGCCACGTCCACATCCATATCCCCAGACAGCTGTGGAGCCGTCTGAACTAAATGCAGGATTTTGCCTAGATGGAGTCTCTGATAGGTCTGACTGACACAGGCAGGACTGCAAAGTATAGAGCTGCTCTGATATTATCACTGCATGGAAGTGCTCATGTCAGAGCTCAGCTTCAACATTTTTAAAAAGTGTCCACTAATGCTTGGGTGTCCACTAATGCTTGGAACACCAACCTTCTTGGTGTTCAGCTCACTGTGCTTAAGGCATGCTGCTCAGACACGATGAGTGCAGCTCCTGTTCATTTGTCTCTACATCGTGCACTGAGAAGCAAGAAATCCCTGAAGGTGGAATGAAACCTCAAGACAGAAGGAATTAGAGGATATTATTGAAAGTTCAGGATAAGCCACAAATGCACATGCAAGATACAAGTTCAACTTTATTCTGGCACTTTTGAAATAAACTTTTGCAAGGAAAAAGACGTGGTAGCAAAAAACCGTCCATGGAAGTTGGGACGAAAAAGGTTCTGATGTCTCTTGAAGGAGAGCAATGCTAATGTTAAGATGGAGAGGTGTCTTCCATGATGAGAGTTTTACTTATATAAACTATAACATGATGTCAGCTTGGGATGAGTACCAGTTTTCCTACCAGACCAGCTAGCTTGAGATACTTTTGCTGAGGAAGCCTATAACAGGACTACTGTGTATATAGCTGCTTGTGAGTTAAGCTATTAGATCTGCTCCTAGCAAACAGATTCCTCTGTGAAGTGCAGAGCAACTGCCATAGCTGTGAGTACCTGCCGCTGAGCATGTGGAGTGCCACCTTCCTCATGACTTCGAGTCCTTTGCCTTTGCCAGTAACAAGACTTTTTTGATATCTTTATTCTCTTTCTTGATAAGATTGGATTTTAAAAGTACCAAATTTTAAAAAGTACTGGTTCATTTTAATCCACAATATTATTTTGAGGAGGGACTCATAAAATGAAAGGCTAAATAGTATTGCTTGTGTCTTTCTTGCTGTACAAATAGATTTGGGTTCAGTCCTGAGTCAGGAGTTGCACAAAACATTACCTGGTCAACAGGGAGGCCATCAAGTACTCTGCTAGCAACTAAATATGAGGAATAGGGATATTTGAAGTAGAATAAAATGATTGTATGTCTAATAGTAAAAGTTTGTATTTCTAGATGCCCTCTGCTCTTCTACTAGGTGCAGTTCTTTATATCCATTTAATTTTTTTTTCTGTAGGTCAAATTGATTGTTTTTTTGTATTCAAAAAATTTTAGTCAGAAAGTGATAAAAATCACTGTCGGGCTCGTCGGGCTGGCACCTCCAGTGCTATTTTGGTTACTAAAGCCAGAGGGGATGGAGGATGCACCCTAAATGCTTTCCTGAGGTGAAGTGGTGGCAAGTAACCGCTGTTCTCCTGCGCTTTAACATAGGTGGCTGGCCAGGCCACCTTGGCAGTTCATCCAGCTGCACTTAGTGACCGCGACAGTGCCACCTCAGCAGCTAGGGCCCAGGTACTGGAGGTTTGTTGCCTACTGGCACTGTCTGTTTAGGAGCAACAAATGAAAAAAAAAAAAAAAAAAGCTTTAGAAATAATCTGAAATGTGTGTGTGGGTCTATGGGCTGAACAAAAAGCAGGGCTGCCTGAAAGGCTGGGAATGAGTGTGCGGGCGGTCATTAGTGGTGCTTTTGTAATGCAGACGGCGATGGACATGGCTGAGGTGTATGTCCATAACTGTCCTAAAATCGGGGTTTACCCCATGTCAAAGCTTTGGCCTGGCAGGCTGAGGGATGCTCCTTGGCCAGCACAAGTTGCCTCACATGAAGCAGAGAAAATACTGTGGTACAAGAACAAAAGGCAGCATTTTGCAAAGTGTGTTTTTTTTTTTTTTTTTTCTGTTTCCCCTTGAGGAGTGGGGAGGATATTTGTGTTTTGTTTTTTGGGTATATCTATTCTTGGGATTGCACAAAAGACCTTCTAAAGGAGTTGAATATTCAGAGGCCCATAGCATCCTGAGGGCTCCCTTAAGAGGCTTCTGAAAGTTGCCAGCATCAAGAAGTGCAGCTTTGCAACGCAGTACGTAGCCAGCGCGACTCAGCTCACTACTTGGCTATGGCAGCCTTCTGCGTTCAGCCCTTGCACCATCCCCAAAGTTGTAAAAACACCAAAACTATGTTCAGTACGGCAGGGATTCACAGAGAATACCCTTCCAGAAAGGCTAGTTGTGCTTCAGGCTCTCGGCTCACACTTAAAATTTCTTTTTTTTTTTTATTACTTTAATGCTTTGCAAATCAGTTTAAAAGGAATTATTCTGTATATTTTTTTCAATTTTTAAAAATGTGAGCCAGGGAAAAGCCAATATTTCAAAAAAGCTTCAGTTTTCATCTTTTTTTTTTCTCTTTATTGATCTTTAATTAAGCTTTCTAGGAGGTAGAGCAGATCAAAGGTCAAATTGCTACCTTGAAAAACAGTTATCGAGAATGCATTCAGAAAACTTATCTGAAAAAAATAACATGTACTAGAGAGTGTTTTTAATTTTAATTGTTCATTTTTGGCACTAACACTGTTAATTTGCAACACCTTGTGTAGATTGTACTCTAGGATCACGGCAGCAAATGAACCCATTAGATTAAATGCCTCATTTAAGAGAAAACTTGGATAAAGCAGCTGTTCCCTTTAAGCCCATGATAGTTGTTTTATGTTCTGATCAGTGATATTTACCAACTTTGTTGCAAGCAACATTTATGAATGTTAGCTTAGGGCGCATTGTGTTACTTGTTTCCATAATTTAGCCATTATTTGGAGGAAACATTGAAACTTGAGAGTATTTGGATAGAAAATTACTTACCAGTACACAAATGTTTGAGCAATTCCCACTTAAATTACACAGATTTTTTTTCTTAACAGATGAGGAAAAAGAAAATAATAGAGCATCAAAACCACACTCAACTCCAGCTACTCTGCAATGGTAAGATGCCTTTAAAAAAAAACATAAAAATCTGTGTTCCTTCTTTTTGCTTTTGCTTCCTTTTTTCTCTCTTTTCCCCATCTGGAGTGGATAGAGGTTTGGGACATCATAAATAGTGTTAAGGGTATTTTTACTATCCATGTTTAGTCTGTCATTAGCATCCTTTATAAGAGTGCTCAAATACTGCCTTGTACTTACAGAATTTCTTTGAATTTCAGAAAGTTCTGATACAGTTAGGAAGGTCTCCTTGGCAGATTTGTCTATTCCATTTTCATTTTATGGTTTATGTTTTTTCATCATCATTATAGCTACTACAAAAAGAAAATGAATACTGAGAACTCCCACCTTTATGGGCTGTATTACTGAAATCAGAGTCCTGTAATTTAAGGTAGAAGAGGACAAAAGAAGTGACTTTACTGTCTGATTCATTTGTCAAAATCTTCTTAGAAATGTAGTGAAGGAACAAGAAGTGGATTTAAGAAGAGAGAGCAAGGGAGAAAGTGGGGAGAGGAAAGTGTGTAAGGCAAATACTCTGCTGTGCCATGGAAAGTGAGCAAGTGCTCTTCACCCACGGTGCTTTATTGCAGTTCAGGGATGCCAGTTCAGTAATGTTACACATTTGACATCTCTTTCCATAAGTCATCTCTTAATCTCCGGTTGATTCTTTTTTTTTCTTCTACTTTAGGTTTTTATTCCTGGTTTAGCTTTCTTTACACTCAAAGATGTTGAGCGCCTTTCAGGAGGTTCCCTGTGCCTGGCTGATTAGAATTCTGTTACAGAGAAATTCATCAAGCCTCAGAGCAAACTGCTTTGTTTTTTAAAGAAAGTCTTTCACTTTAACTGTAATAATTCCTTATAGTTTTCTGGATGAAACATATATATATATTGACAAATAATGTCTGGCAAACAGATTTTTTTTATTTGCTTACGTCAGCCTCGTGGGAGATCCAACATTATAAAGCAAAGAATAATTTGTTCAGTGAATTTTCCTCTTTTTCTGCCCAAGAAATATTCATGAAAAGATTCAGATTATTCCAATTTTCTTTTGAAGGTTAATTCACTAAATTTTAGATTTAAAAATAATGTGGACTGATTAGAATAAGTTGCTGAAAGTACTTGGTGTTTGGCCTTGCTGAACTTGCAGATGCTTCCAGTGCAAATACTGAGACATGCAAATATAAATTAAGCCACTTATTTCTGAATCATTGAGGCTTTGTATCTGTTAGCACCACAAAAGTGTGTTTTGCAGAAGTTCAAGAAATTCAAATAGAGGAGAGTATTTACAGACAGAAATTCATTGAAATACTAGTGAAGTGTCACAAAAGTATTTTAATATTTTCCATTATTCATCTGACCAACTTCAATACTATTCAGAAAGGATGAAGATAAAGGAGAATCTATCTAAAATAAAATAGTAGGCAGGGCTTACCAGGCCCAAATTCAGAATAATGTTTGTTTTTCGGTAGAGTCAGTTAAGACTCTCTTCCAATGAAGCAAATAATGTAGTAGCCAAGAAGTCAGAGTTAATTAGAACATGCCAGCATTACTGTTCCCAACAGCAAACATGCAAATACTGTTAACGGTCTTCTGCCAACTGCTTTCGAGCTTCTGCAGTTATAAAGGTTAGTAAATCCCTAAACTCCTGGGATGTTGAGCCCTGCTGGAATGCAGTGTGCATGATACAGCTCTTCCAGGAGTGCTTGCAATAGGATCCTGGAAATTTGAAATAAAAACGTTGCTCGTATCATCTCCTCTGCCTCTTGCTAGTGTACTGTCTTACTATCTTACTAGTTGTGTTCTGTTTCTTGCACATTTAGGTAGGTCAAACATCCAACCTTTTATCTGTTGAGGTGTCTGCAATTCCCTCATTCAATTTTCCACCTTGAAATGCATGACAAAAGAGAAGAGAATTAAATTTTAAAGATTCATTTCTTTACCTGATGTCAAACTGAATTATGTGATTGCTTTGTTTATTAATATGCCTATAGGTAGAATAGCTGGTAGAATTTTCCAGTGGTTGCTATATGATTTTCTGCCTTGGTACTGCAGCTTTCAATTGGCATTGCCCGGAAAAAAACTGTGCCACTGGGTTTGACATAAATAAAACTAGAAGCTCAGATGTGGCCAATGTCCTAAAATGTTCTAAGTTTGCTTGCTGTGGAGATGTTGATTTTTCCTGTGCTATGGAAAGCAAGACACGTTAATATCAGGTTGTTTGTTGTGCAGTGGCACTGAGCATCCGGCATTGTGGTCAGCAGCATGAAATCGCTGTGCTGCCCGATAACTGATACTTAGCTTTGCATATTTGAGTTTTGTCAGGGTTGTCCTCAAAATCTGGTTTTGCAGAAGATCAAGACTAAATGTAACTACGTATGCCTTCAGTAAGTGTGTGTCCTTCCCTCTGATGAGAATCTCTGGGCTGGATTCAAGAGAGATGGAAATGGTGGGTAGATTATTCACCAGATTGCAGGGATAAAACAAGGATGTCATTTATAGCTAATGAAAGCAAGGGAGTGTTAGAGAACAGAAGCAAAGGATAAGCAAGGAAAAAGGGGCTGAAAATATCAGGAAAGAGAAGTAACACACAAGGGAAATATGTGATTTTTTTTTTTCTTTTTTTGTCACATGGTTCATATTTCCATGATTGCTGTCTGGTATTCTGCCAAGAATAATGAAAAGCATCTATCCCACAAGAGGTCTATCCTTAGTGCATACTGGGAATCCTCATCTCTCTAGAGCTAAGTTCTACACTAGAAATCAGAAACCGTAAGCAGCTAAAGACATCAAGGCATTTCTGGATGGTTTTTAGCCTGGCTAAATATGCTTTTCTTGGAAACAGAAATGCTATTTTTCTTTGTTTTGCTTTGTTTGTCAATGACACTAAAGGAAGTGGAAGACCTGGTAATTGTATCATTACCGCCAGAGTCCATCTCTGGGACTAGGGAAACCAATTTGCTTTAAACCATTAGAGCATTAATCTACAGATGCCTGTGATCCTGTGCTTATCCATGCTTCTGTGTTCCTTATTGTCTGTAAAACTGCAGTGATCGCTAGGCACTTTGCTCCAAAATTGTCACGATTATTTCACAGATGAAACAGTTGAATGTACTTTAAATGCGAGATTTTATTAGGTCTCAGATTGGCACAAGTGTGTGCTTTCCTGCCTCTCTAAGCAGCGACTTGTTCAAAGAACGGACCCTAGCTCCATGCGGTTCAGGGGCTTACAATATAGGTGTGCCAAACAGGAACAGGAGCAGTATTGTGAAGATAAAGGCAACAAAACAAAGCAATTTCATTTTCTCTAGTATCCATAAAAAGACTAAAAAGAGAAAGGTAAATCACTGCTAGGGAGTTGGTTCTCCCAGATTACTAATTTCACAGGAGTTGTTCTAATTATCAAAATTAATCTGCTCTAGAATCCTTTATGTAATTAGCAATATCAACATTGCAGGGTTTTGTTCCGTAATATCTAGAAATAAATTTGTAACAATTAACACTATGGGCACTACTCTGCTATAAAATGATCTCATTTAATCTAGAGGTGTATAAATATAGAGAAGAAAACAGTAATAAGAGACAAATAAAATTGCCTTTTCTGCAGAAGGATTAGGGGTTTTATTGCTATACTGTAGCAGACCAAAAGGTCTCATTGTGGGCTGCTGGATTTCACATGACTTTATTAGGAATTTTAGGGTGTTTTATATATATATTATTTCTAATAATGATTTGTTAGGTAAAAGATTGAGTTCATTATCTTTCTACAATACTGTAGAATGAAGCTGAAATCAAAATATGATAAAGTTGTTAAATAAAAGACAGGAAAATAAAAGAAGTGGAGCAAGATGGGTTTTTTGATCATTAAAAAAAAGTTCAGGTATAATGGAGCATTGTGCAGTGTCAGACTAATGACTCTCCGTGAAAGAGAAGAGAAAAAGAGAAAAATTCATCAGATATGAACAGAAATAATTAACTGCTTTTCTTTCTGTCCTGTCTTGATCACGGAAGCTGACATTCCAATTAGCAGCTATCGTATACAAACGAACTCTCCAGGTTGTGAAAGGAGGTTTTGTTAAAGCTCTATGAATTTGAGGAAAGATGTCGTGATGATATTCCTGTAGAAACAGAAGAAGAATAGATGTTGCCCATACAAACCGATCCCATTCATCTGGCCGGATATCTTATTAAAATAGTTTGCAGTCACAAATGATCATGGTAACTGAAATAGAAGCAAGGTAGATTCTGCAAAAGGCAATGGAAGAGAGAAACTAGATGTTTGGTAAGGTTTGAACTTTGGCAACTGTCAAATGATAGGGGATCATTTACTTGAAAATCGGAGTTTTCTGAAAATATTTTAGTTTTGGCAGTGTTTAAGAAGTTGCTCACACTTTCTGCTCCCAGGCAGCAAGGCATACAAGCACATGGATAACCACATGCACACAAGGAATACCATGGATGGCAAGAAGATAGATGGTTTTATAGTTAAGTGTGTACATAAATATCTCTTGAACTTCTCTCGATCAGCAACTATAACAGTATAATTTTAAAGGAATGTTTCTTCTAATTAGCAGATTTATAATGGGTTCAGTTTGAAGATTTAAAGATAAAGAATATACTTGCTACTATACTTGATGCATAACTTTTGTAATTACATGTTTTTGTGTTTGTATGTATAAATTAGTGCTTATGCTTTCTATAAGGTACAGGAGACTATTATTTCAGCACGTTGTGGGCTCTTGTTTTCTTGGCTTTTTACAATGGCAGTTTTATGTAAATTCTTTAGTATTTGCAATTAACTTTTTCTAGCCAGAGCTGCATCCTCTAGGTAAAGATGGATGGGAGTGCAAAGTGTGTTTTGAACCAATGGTGACCTGTTCCCTAAAGAATGAAAGGAGGCTGCCTCTCAGTGAGGTTTTCTTGTTCCTTAGCTATACATCTATTTGTCTGCTCCAGTGTACTTTTGGGTATAAACTATTGTTTTGGTGCTGGGGTTTTGTTTTTTTTTTTTACTCTGAAAATAGCACTTTGGATATTGTCTAAGACCAAGGTTCTTCTGTGCTCTTCTCCACTTCTTTGTGAGAACTCACAGCCTATGTATTTGATAAGGAGCAGGAACTAAATGATGCAAGTAGGCAGAGAAAACTTAGTAGAAAAGCAGAAGCTGGAATGCTAGGTCTTATAGATGCAGCTTCACACACTGTTTATAATACAGGACATCCAACATACTTGCAGTTTTCTCTGTTTGATATTTGTTTTTTAAGGCTGGAGGAGAACTATGAGATTGCAGAAGGTGTTTGCATTCCTCGAAGTGCTCTCTACATGCATTACTTGGACTTCTGTGAGAAAAATGACACTCAACCCGTTAATGCCGCCAGCTTTGGAAAGGTGAGTCTAAACTACAGTAGGATGCCTTGAGATCCAATCTGGTTCAGGTGAGTTGCGATCACTGAAAAGAGTTAAACCATCATTTCCTCCCCTGATTGCAGCATTTTATGTATTCAAGCGTCAAGAGAAACGGTAAGATTGCAAGTATTTAGAGGTTTGGAATCACTTTTCATCAGCACCACAAAAGACACTAAAATTTTTTTGGTACCTTCAGTGTTGTTCCTGTCTTAGCTGACAGGAGCAGAGATACAATACAGGCAGTGTGGAAGTCAAATACAAGCCAGGGTAAACCCATCTGCTTTCTGACTTATAGTGCTTTACCAGTTATTTTCATAAAAACAGAATTGTAATTTTCAAGCATTTAATTCTGGACCTGCTCTGCATAGTCCAAATGTGAGCTATAAAGCTTTTATTCTACAATTTTATTCATTAGTACTAAACATTTAGTGGTCAGGATGTAACCTGTTTTCAAATTTTTGGTTAGGTCATGTTTTCTTCCTAGCGAAAACCAGTATGATATTTTTATATCTTTATTTATTTATTTATTTTCTCTAGAAAACATTTCAGGATTAAAAATTTTCAGGGCGTGGGGAAAAAAAAGTTTGACAGTTTTTTAAATGCTTACATACATGAAGCTGAAGCTGATTTCTCTCTAGGCTATTCCCTTCTTGTGTTTGAAACATTAATTCTATAGAAGTGCTGACTATTCAAAGAAGGAAAATTGGTTCTAGAGTAGACTGTCTATGTAAAAAATAGGTGAAGAGAAAGAATTTATATATTGAGGTGGCATTTTCCGTATCACATCGTTATTTAGGCAATTTAGCAAGGCAGAATCATGTTGCAACACTGGTACGTTTGTCACATCTTTCAGTTCTGTATAGCTCAGTTGCTTCTGTGTTTGATCTTCTGTTTAAATATACCACATAAGTGAGATGAAAATTGTTCTTTTGATATATTATTGCTACCAACTGATATGTATAGTCCCAACATGTAATTTAGAAACAGTGAGAACAGGAAACAGATTTCATGCAAGCTCACACATTTGGCACATATGTAACATTTACATAATGCTACTTTTGCCCCTACTAAAAATTTCCATAAATCATACGCTAGGAATAAACATTCTGAAAATGTCACTAGTTTTCAATATGCACCAGTTTTGTCTGACTGTATGTTGATTCCTCCTCTTTCTTTCTGCCTATGTCAACCACCTAGCAGTGCAGTTCTTCTCTCCAAAAATGGTAATATTCCCTTCCCAGGCTCTGGAGTTTTCCACTTGGTTGCACAAGGTTATTCTGGTTTTGGTCCTTTGTTTTCTCTTCAATATCCAGCACTTTGTTTTCCCTCCTCAAGGAGAGGAACCCCTGCAGAAGCCTCCTAATATTCTCCCAAAATACAGGCTAGCATGTGGTAACTGCTTTGGGGTCTTCTGCATAGCTGTGCTCAGGAGCTTCAGACAACATTCCAATAAGTGTGGGAGGGAAGCAGGCTTCTGCCTTGCGGACACCAGGGCAAGTCCAGCAATTCTGTCAAGTGCTATTTCTAAGAAAATGGGCATGAAGATTCAACAGGTAGACAACTCCTTTTTGCAATGCATAGATTGGAGGCACTTTCTCTGTGGAAGCGGGTACATGGAGGAAGTTTCAGCGGGCAGAGCTGTCACGATGCGTTCGAGAGGCTCATTGTCGGTATGTGTTGTGTAACTGCCTTGGCGGTGGTGCAGGGCAATTGGTGCTGTTACAGGGCTTCCGCAGTTAGCTGCAGGAACAGGGACCCTGGGCATGTTTGTCCTCACTGGGACTCCTCAAGAGCCCTGCAGCTGTCATCTCCTTCAGAGAAAGGAGTTAGTTGTTCTATGAAATTGTAGACAGTTCGCCTTTGAATAGACCACATAGAATTTATGATTCATCTTTGAACTTTAACTCTATGGGCAATGTTAAACATTTAAACAGACTGGTATTTAGAGAGGGAAATGGACTTCAGCACATTAAAACAATATGTAGGAAGTAGCATCCTAACATGTTGCTACTTACTCAGCTATATGTCAATTAATAGAACAGGGTTCATTTCACTTTTAAAGCTCAAGTAGAAAACACTTGAGATATATGAAACTTGGCTGCAAGCGATTTCTCTATGCTAAGGTTTTATGTACGAAGCTTCAGCCCATGTGTACTTGTTAAACCCACGGCAGAGGCAGAAAGGAACATGAAAGCAGACTGTGTTGTTCAATGAACACCAGAACTAATGGAGCTAGTTTTGTCATCGTGTCCGTGTTTCTCAAATCCAAAGCCTTACCCAGATCTTCTATAATGCCTCCAGGCACTCAGCTCTTCCATAATGTCTCTGTTTCCCTGCAGTGCTTTCAGCTTTCGCCAGCTGTCAGTCATTGCTCCAAGCTCTTGCTTCTTTCAGCTTGCCCCATGTCCGCTACACCTCCCTTCCACAATACTTGTGGATTCTCTCATTTCTCTCTCTCTCCCTCTCCTTTTTCACTTCCTTTTTAATTGTTTTTCTTCCCACTCCCTGGCAGCTGAGCAAGCAGCAGCACATATGGTGGCTGCTTCAGAGCAATACACATGCTGTTGACTGGCTGCCTCATACTTGTGGTTGTCCGGTCAGGCCGTGCCAAGCAGAGCAGCTAAAGGCTGAGCCTTCCTTCCCGGCTAGTCCACAACAGGAACATCAATACGTTCTCCCCACCATGCAACCAGTGTTTTCCATTAAACTTCGAGGACATTGACTGGACCACAGGCATTTGGTAGAATTGGATTAGTGAAATAAAAACTACTCTGGGGAATGGTGGGATGGAGAGATTAACAGAAAGACAGTAATTTCTCATAGACTTTGTTCCCTGAGGAAATCAAGCTAAAATAGCAAGAAAAATTAACAAGAAGATGAAAGATCAGAATTACTGTATAAATAGACAGCTTTGGAAAAGCAACCTCTACTCCTAAGGCACTTGAAGTACATCCAAACTAAGAAAAAAGCTATTATGGTTATTAATATGGGATATATTCCTATATGACAGAGAGAGCTGTAACTTTAATACATAGGCAGCTTTTTAGTGCTTTACTGAACCAAATAAATGGTTGAACTAGATCTTGTTTGAACTGCTTGAACTACCGCACTTTGGGCATTTGCCAGTATGTTAATATTTGCTAGTATGTTAATAGCCACATGACCACTACAGAACAACTTCTTGTCTGGAATATAGGCGTGTTTTCACCCATGTACCCTAACTAAGTGATGAGGGAGGCTCTGGATGAGTCTGCTGGTAGCAGCTGAGCATCAGCAAGGGGGGATGGAAGCATTAAACTCTCCATATCACTGAAGACAGTAGTAAAGCACGTGTTACATTCAACAGGGTTGTGATTTCACCCAGGAATGAAGTGGAATAGAACTGTTGCCTGTAGCCAGAGAGAAGGCAGAGTAGTGGAGGGAGAGTAGGTAGGCTTGTCATGGAATTATTATATATATGTGTGTATATATATATATAATATATGGAGTATATATATGTCATGGGGGAAAAAGGCTTTCTGGCAGTGAACATGTTTAGAATGTGAATTAGTCCTCAGGCAGAAGGAGCGAAAGCCCTATTGCGGAGGTCACCTAAAAAAGGAGAGTGGCCGTGCTCCCTGGCTCCTGTGCTGCAGAAGCCTTGGGGTCTGCTCTGGGGCTCTCTGGATGCAGGGCTAGCAGTCTAAACTGCTCCCAACCAGCAGGTCTGCCACTGCTCAGAGCAGGCAGGGGGACAAAAGAGGCGCTGTGCTTTTTCTGAGCAGCATGTGAGCACAAATAACAACAGTTTCTTATTTAATTAACATATTAAGCTGTGAACTGCTGTGGTTGAGGACTCTCACCCGGTATCCTCACTGAGTTTAACTGCAAATGCTAAATCATTTTGAAATGGGGCCCTCACTGAAGCAAATTATTTGCTTTAAAACAAAATAATTATAGTATTTTCAACCCCCTTAGTGGCTATTGTGCATGGGTTGCTTCTGGAAAGCTTGTAGGTTCTGTACTAGCTGTACAAAGTTAGCCAGCTATTCAGCTGGCATGTTGGGCCTTTGAGCATCTCTTTCACTTCCAT
The DNA here is from genome assembly GCA_034781795.1 of Crypturellus tataupa. Classification (NCBI taxonomy): domain Eukaryota; kingdom Metazoa; phylum Chordata; class Aves; order Tinamiformes; family Tinamidae; genus Crypturellus; species Crypturellus tataupa. The sequence goes on from JAWLRI010000401.1 coordinate 4,292,214, forward strand.
TTCCTCAGCCAACACTGACTTTTGTTCTTTGTTTCTTTTGTGACTTTGTATGAACCTCATTCTCTTAATCTGGCTCTTGAAGATGTAATCTTTCTGCTCTGCACCTGTTTCCCCCAGACCTCATGTCCTCAGTTTTCTGCTTTAGCTTGACTTTGTGTAGTGCTAAATCACCTCCAAGACCCTGAAGACGTCTTATGCAGAATGCTTAGTTTCTCCTGGTGTCATTTCTCTCTTTACACTCTTTAAAAATGTTCTTCCCACAACTCCCATGAGTCCCCTGGAGGTTAAATACTTCCTTCTATTGTTTTCCTCTTTTCTTTCTTTCTTTTTTTTGTGTGTGTGTGTGTGGGGGGGCTGCTTTCCTGACATGTCTTTTGACAAGCAATAGTAAATGAATATTTGAAAAATAAAGATGCTAGCACTTTTGAGCTACGAGAGTGAGAAAGCTCCCAGGTTGTTCTTGCTTAGCATAGGGCCCTTTATGTCGCTGGGGCGGCATAAATGCATTAACAGGAATGCATCTGCACACACTTTTTAGAGCCTCTTTATTGTTCTCTGCATGGCTGTGCCATAAATGAAAATTAGATTCCGATAAGTAAATCTAAATAAATAAATAAATGAAATAAAATATCCACTATAGATCTATAATATAGATTATGAAGATCTTTTATATTTTTGATCAAAGTATTATCTTGCAACAAATGGGCTGAGGCAGCATTATACCAGCAGAAAAATGTGCAAGTGGGCATGTTATTTTTTTTTTTTTTAATCTGGCTTAGTTTACTCTAGAACTGTACAAACTGTACCAGCCAGAGCCCTTTTTGATGCCTGTGCAGTGTCTCTAAGACCAGAACTTTTGCCAGCAGGACTGTTCCTCCAAGCATGATTAGCATAGCTAGAATTTACAGTGCTATGTTATCATGCTATATAGATAGGACTTTTCAAAGGAAAGACATAGTATCACTGCAGTGTGACTGCTGCCTGTTTTGTCTTTTTTTTTCTTTTGAAATACACATATGTGGAAATTGCTTGCTGTGTATGAGAAAATGCTTCTCCTGAAGATATATTTCTTCTCTACTCGAAATTTGCTCCTGAGTAGCCTCTGTGCAGCACAGCCAGATTTATTCTGAGTGCTCTCTTCTGATAGAGCACTGGGGAAAGATGTGTTTAAAGCTGAGGATGTGGTTTCTCTTATTGCATATGAGCTTGTCAGCAGTGTCAGCACTGCTGTCTGAGCAATTCCTGCTTTTCCATCTTCTTTTTGGGCAGGCTATGGCTTCTGACTTAAGGCCAGTTAATACTATTAGGACTTTTTCATCCTTTTCAGTCTTCTAGATCAAGTTCGTCCAAGGAGCCCCTAATAAAATAAGTACCACAGAAGTAAATGCAGTTAATGTAGAGAAGGGAGGTTTCACAAAGTCCTTGTAATGCTCTTTGCTGTCTTGTCTCTGCTTGGCAGATTCCCTCTGTTCCAGCAGCTTGTCATCGATTGCCATTTTCTCCTTGAGCCCATGAAGTAAGACGACCAGCAAGGACAACTCACAGTTTTTGCAGAGGGAAGATTTTTCTAGCAAAGAGATTTCACTGGATCTGCAAGCATCTGTCTTTGAGTTCGGCCTGCAGCATGAAGCAGAGCAGCCTCTGTGCTGCTTTACCTCACTCCTTGTCAGCACGGCCTGAGGCTGGCCCCACAGCACAGGGTCTGCCAGAGCACAGGGATCCTGGCGCTCAGACTTTTCCCATAGATCGGCCACGCGCTGGCACTGCCCCCAAGCAGGGCATTAGGTCTGCTCAGCCCCAACAAGCTGGCCCAGAAAGTGTTAGCTCTGTGATCAAGCTGCAAGCCACCAGCTCCTGGGAACTGCTGGGTTACAATATTGTTGTACCTGGATGCATTTGAGGAAAGGTCATCCAAGCTTTGCTGAAAGGGTCAGCTCGGCTGGAATATCTCACAGGGTCTGCTCTGTGGCACAGGCACAACTGGGCACGGGCATTAAAACAGGTGCCAGGAGTGTTTGCTGTCTTGCTTTGCAGTAGTGGCTGAGATAAATTGGCAGTAGCAACCTGGGGTAGACCACACCTCATTCTGCAAAATAATGAAAGTGAGTGTAGAGAAACAGTGAGATTCTTGACTATATAGACAACACATCTGCAGCTGAGAATATGGGAGCTGTACACTGTGCTCTTCCTTCCTGTGCCATGCAACTGAGCGAGAAAGAAGCAGAGAGGGTATAAGTGTAGTCTACAAGAGAAGAGTGCCTCCTCTTCTCTTTGTGCAGCCGGGAGAAGTAGTTTATATTTGGACTGATTTGATTGTGTTTCTTCCTATTGATGGGTGTTTCTTATGGCAGTGCTTTCCTGATATTTTTTGTAAGGCAATTCGAGAGACTTTCTCAGGGCAGGGTTCTCAAAACTCTTAAACAGATGGGGGAAACCTGAAGATGTCCCAGCTGGAACAGCAGCCAGCAGGGATGAATGAGCCTGCAAATCCCCCTCTTCTCATATAAGGTTGAGGGTATCGTTATTATTTGTGTTTCACAGCAGTGAAAATAAGGAAGTATAGTTATTATATTTGTCATCACTGCTTACTTTTCTTCTGCCAGGCAAAGAAGCCTAAGAATGAGACACTACCGTAAAGTTGATGAATAGACACAGATCTTCTGTACCTGACATCATGCTAGTAAGGCTCATCCTCTAGTTGTCAGATTGGAAACCTGAATTGAGATGCACAGAACCAGGCCTCGCTAGGAGGAATTGTTATCAGAGGAAAGAGAATTATTTTTGTGTTATTTAAAGTTGCTCTAGAGCTTCTCAGAGCTCCAGATCTGAGAACCTGAAATCCATTGCTCATTCTGGCAGAGTTCAGCTGCTGGGTTGCTGCATAATGTATTTCATCTCTTTCTAGAACCATGGCTAGAATTGTCTCAAGTAGAAAGGAATAAGGGTCCTGTCTAGCTCAGATGTACTAACAAAATAAACATACCTTTTGAAAATAGCAGTTTAAATTGTTCCAGGGAAAAGGCTTCTTAAAGTCATTCTCTGCCTTCTGCCTCTAGAGCAAAATTTAACATTTTGACATGGGGCAGGGGGGAAAAAGATTTTAAGAATTTCTGTATGTTATTGTTTTCTTCCACCCTAATATGTTGGCATGAAGGTGAGTGTGTGAGGTTGGTTGTTTTTTCTGTTCTATTTTCAAGCCTTGTACCATGGAAGAATTCAGGTGGAATAATTGGGAAGCGTAAAGTTTGTGATTGCGTGGTGAACAAAACAAGGAGTGAGGGACTGCAGTGCAGGGGTGAAGAGAGCATGGAAAACACTCTCCTCCCTGTAAAACCCGGAGTGTCTCAGCCTGTGTTTGCACCTCTCAGTGCTGGATGAGGTGAGAGGAGAGATGCAAAAGCAGAATTTACAGCTGGCAGTAATCAGGGGAAGGACTACGCGTTGCAGCCATTTGCTACTAACAGTTACTCCTGCAGTTAGCCATGTCTAAGGTTAGTAGGTTGTGCAGGCCACAGTACACACCTTGACGGAGGAAGATTATTTTTCTAGTTGTTCACAGAGTTCTCAGTTTTTCAGAGATGACTAAATAACTTCATTATGTTACGAATGACAAAAATTACAATAACTAGATATATTTGTACAGATGTATTTGTACAGTTGTTCTAGGTTTAAAAAAACAACACCAGATTAAAAAGAGTCCTGCCAGCTCTAAGATGTGTACAATCTATGTTGAATGCCATACTACAATGTTTTAATTTCAGGGTGGGAGAATGACACACAAAAACCCTTCCTTCCTGTATTAGCTTTGGCTCCCCTGTACGTGGTGATGAACAGCTGCTGCCTGCGAGGAAGGAAAGTTAGGTTGGGTTCTTCCTACACAGGCATTCATAAAACATATTAACTGCAAAAGGATTAAACAAATGCACCTAGATATACCTGGAGAGAACAGTCCTCTCAAAGGTTATTAGCCGTGTTACTTTATAGTGTAATTACTTCTGCCTGGCTCACATGTATGTACTGGGCAATTAGAAAGAGAGCCATAAAGATGCAAAAAGATACAGCACTGCATTTTATTTTATTTTATTTTATTTTATTTTATTTTATTTTATTTTATTTTATTTTATTGTAAAGAAGTATGACCTTTTACAGGAAGAGAGAAAAAAAGCTCTTGCCTAGGGCATAGAGGAAAGAGGGGGAAATGAACTGAGATTTATTAATTGAGAAGAATCAAATTACTGGTTTCTGGAGGTAGTACAGTGGAAACAGAGACTATTTCCCTGTAAAAGTCGTGTTCTACATTTGTCTTCTAAAAAAATATATATAACACTTAAAAGCTACAACATAATTTAAACAGATTGGATAGTGTAAAATCTGCACCTCTTTATTCAACAAGTCTCATAGACAATTAGATTTGTACTTGTTTGGGGGAAATATAGGGTGAAATTTCAGTCATTGAAAGGTAATGATAAAAGTCCTTTGCACTCCAAAATTTCCTTGGATTTCACCCATGAGATCTTTTCACCACTGCTTCTGTTGTGAAGCCAGCATTGCTATGAGAAAGGGGTCTGGGCTCCATTCAGAAGCAGGCTCAAACTGTGCTGTCAAGTCTTGCTTCAGTTCTACTTATACAACCCCACTGCAGTGATGAAGGGAAAAGGATACAACAGGATTTCAGATCCTCTCATGAACTTTCATGTCGGACAACTAGGCTCCCACCCCACTTTTAATTAAAAAATTAACTCATTTTCTCTGTAGGTCTTTGAAAGTCAATGAACATAAAATATTGTTATGCTGCATTTCACAGGCTGATTCTTCAGGCTGAAAGCATAATTTAAAAACAAAATTTTGAACCCTCTGTTCCTTCCTTTGATTTCCATGCACAGTGAACTCTGCTTTGTCCTACCTAATCTGACTTCCTCTTTTCTGGTGGGGAAATCTCTCTGCTTTTGGTAGTATCATTACATACAGAATGACCTAAATCTAGCCAAATATAAACATCTATATGAACAGATGGTTCATTTCTTACTTAGGACTAGTTTTATTCCAAAGACATTCATAAATATCCCTCCTTATGTGTAGAAGCACCCAAGCATGACTATGCTATGCTTTTACATATATATATGTGTGTGTATATATACATATATACACATACACTTACAAAAATGTGTGTGTGCATATATATATCTTACATATGAGGCATTAAAAAAAACCTGATGTTCTCTTTCCAAAATTTTTTTTTTTCAAATTATTGGTAAAAAATATTGTTTTAAGTGATATACGCATTCTGGCAGTATTCCAAATGGTATATTTTATTGTTTAAACACGGTGGATTTTAAAAAAAATCAAAGCAAAGAAAAAAGGATCGTCTGATCAACTGCTCTGTCATTCTTCTCTTTTCCTGATCACCTCTGCCCTGGTATGTAGAAACTGACTGATTTATTTAAATCCCAGGATCTCCTACAGCATATGGTTCATAAAGTAGCATTTATAGTTTGCATTGTAACGCTTCATCACTACTTGACAGACTTTGAAAGTAATACAGATTCATATTGTTCCGAAAGGAAAATTAGAGTAAAAGTACATGTGACTCTTAAGATTTACTTTTGAGGTTACTCTTGCAGGATCCAAATTTGGGAGAGCAATGGGGGTTTCTGAATGACAACTGCCACCGAAAAAGGAAAAAAAAAACCCTATCCCCTAACCTGAAAAAAACATCCCCAGAAAGTAGTTCTTCAGCACTGCCCTTTTTTCCCACAGCCTTGTGGAGCCCCCAACCCTGTCTGCAGAAAATGAAAGAGAGAGGGGTGGGATTAATGTGTAATTAAAGGGAATTTGGAAGGCTGAGATGTTGCGGAATGTTAGATCAGTAGCTGGAACAGCATGTGGTGTTCTTTAGGCAGGCTTCATTGAATCCATACAAAAAAAGAAAGAAGGGCTGCTTGCCTGTCTGCTCATTTATCAAACAGCTAGGCTGAACTTTCACAGCTCCACAAAAGTGTTTTACTGTTTGCTGAAGTTTTGCTCCAGAAATTAAAGCTGAACAACCTAGTGAAGTCTGAGGTCTGTGCTGCGTTTTTGACATAAGCCACGTTGTGCAAAGCTCTTGGAAACCAGTGTAGGTCAATTTTTATGTGATACAAAGGGATTGTGCATTTGATTGAAAAAAAAATTACTGAAGAAATAGTCAAATATGTGACATTGTAATGTCTTTATTTATATGGTACTTTTTGATCCAAATACCTGTTCCAGAGCTTTCAGTAATCAATCAGGGTTAAATATTTATCACTGTGGTAACTGTGGCAAAATAGCTCTCAAGGAAAAAATCTATATTATTTAATCAATTTTAATTGACATTTTCTTCTGGTTTAATAACTGTATTCTATTTTGTATGCCTGTCTCCCATGAATACTGCTTGTTTTTCCATAAATATAGGAAACATGTAGCAATTTATGTCATGAAACAGAATGACAATGGTTTATAAATTTGAAAGGAAGCAATTCCTCCTGGAAGAGAATCTTCAAGGCTTACTGCGGTCTTTCTTGCATAACTCTTTTGACAGAAGAATATTCCTACTGCTGCTGCACCCGCATGGAGCATCAGGTTCAATCCTGCGCGGTGCTGAGCGCTGCCTCCCCAGGGGCTCCGTCAGAGCTTTGCTCTTGCGTCAGGACCAGCCTGGCTGACACCAGCTGTGGTTACGGAAGGCACGAGCTACATTTGTTAATCCACTTCCTTAAATGCATCTGGCAGTAAAGGATTGATACTTTCAGTTCCCTTTTAATCACTGCCGACAGATCAGAGTTCAGATTCTGGAAAATATCCTGCTGTTTCTAAGATGTGCTTGCTTTCCATAGAGGATAAATTGGTTATGAGCCATCTTCACAAACGCAACAAGTGAGCCTTGCGTGGTGGAGAGGGCTCCTCTGCCAAATAACAAAATCTTTTCAGGGAGTCGTCTCTTAGAAAAGAGAGTGCATTTAGCACTCTGTGAAGGTCCTTAGGAAATTTTGCCTCTAAAACTCTTGAAAGGAGAAATTGGCCATAAAGGGGAATTTCATAATTAAAAGGTACCCAGTCTCTATAATTATTGGAGTAGGGTGCTAAGGAAAATTTTCAGTTACTGGTGTATAGTTGTAAAACCATGTTTGTTGATCCTGCAAACTGACGTGTAAGTAACTTAAATATTAGGCCAATTCCAATACAGTCTTCATTAAGTTTAGAGGCAGTATTGACATTAGAGTCTAAGGAATTGTATTTTGGTCCGGCAAATTCAGGAAGTCTTTATTTAATCTAATGGTTGTTAATGAAATTATGTTGAATTTAACAGTTTATTTCTCATCTTTCGGTAACAGAACAAATCATAAAGAACTTTTTTAGTACAGGCTAACTTGGTCTGATTTCTCTTGTCATGTATTTTGGTGATATCACAGTACAATTTTTCTGCTTTTCTGTCTTAGCAGTCTATATTAAATTAAACATTAGTAAATGTGCATTATTTTCTAACATTAGCCTATTTATTTGCAGATCATAAGGCAGCAGTTTCCGCAGCTAACAACAAGAAGGCTTGGAACCAGAGGCCAATCAAAGTAAGCAATGTATGGTATATTATCATCTCACACAGAGCCCCATGTGGTCTTGTTTTTGTTCTGCTGAATTCAATAATATAGCAACAAGGATTCATTTGTCCATTGGGCAGTTTAAACCCAATTTTGATGGAGATTCTTTTGTGGAGCTCAGATTGTCCCATTGATTAAGCAGTGGTAGTCCTGCATGAGTATTCTAATGGAGATCTTTTCCTAATTTAATCAGCATATTTTCCATATTGTTCTTGCAATGCTCTTCATCTCTGCTCACCTTGCACAGTATGAAGGGCATTCACAGGCATCAGTAATGGAGCTACTGTTGGACGCTAAGAAATGACAGCTGCTTAACATCAGGTTTCAGTTTAGCAGATAAGAGACAGAATGCATGGAATTTAGCTGGAAATATACATTGGACTAATCTGAAGTTGTCCAAAATCTGTATTTAAGCACCATTTTTCTTGCGTAATGAAATCCACCATTTCTTTCAGTGATCAAGAAGTTAGTTTATTGCTCTTTCAAAAGATGGCACTTCTTGAAAACAGTTCATCCTAATTCCAGAGTAAGAAACTGATTCAGAAAGAAGAATGCACTTCTTAGAGTATTCGAGTTTGTCCTGGACATCCAAATGTTGACAAGAAATGATCCTACCAAGTATGAATAGGATATAATAATAATGCTATGTTCTAAATAGTACTAAATACAGATGCTAAAAGAAATGCCATTAAAAGTTAACTTCACTTCCCTCTTCTGACAGGTGATTCCTGTCAAGCAGTCTTGCTTTGCTGGGACCAAATATCCCTTCCCCATCTCAAGAGATTTTCCTGATTTGTCTAACTAAACTTTCTAGTGTAGCCATATTTAAGCAGTCAGCTGAAGATCTGAGAACTCCTCTCATTTGCAAACTCAGAGCTACTGTAACATCATTCATAACGTAACCAGCAGAACGGCGCTCAGGTACTAATGATGGAGTGATCCTCCAGTGTATTAACAAAGTGCAGTAGGGCAGGACTTGGGAGCAGCTGGGTGTAACATTGACTATGACACAGAATATTCTGCAGAGGTTTATAAAAACTGAGCTCAAGTTGCTTTGTGAAATGTCCTGTATGAGAGTACCCTGTGTCACCTGTCAAATCAGTCTGACTTTGGCCATTCCATCACCTCATTGGTTGTCTTCCAGCCGAAAGGAATGATAAGCTGTGGTGCATTTTCCATTCGAGGCCTCTCCACCCATCCAGCTCCTGCAGCTCCAGGTTGCTGTCTCTCAGGCAAGACACCCTTGAGAGCTGACTAAAGATGTCTTGCCTCTGAAAAAGCCATGTCTTTTTGATCTGAATGAGGCCAAAAATCAACAGCACTTAATAGCACTTGCCTGTTTCCCCCCCTCATGCCACCTTTGCCCTGGTTCTCCTCTCTACCTAGCAAACCATGAGGGGCAAAGCGTGCACTGTGCTGTGGCCCTCAGAGCTCCTGGGCTGCCCTGTGCTGGAAATCACGGCCACTCACATCTCACAGCCTCAGTAACTGTGAAATCGAATTGCTCTGTTTCAGAAGAATATGCCTACATCTTCTCTAGTGCATAACTACCCAAGAACTATAAATTCAGAGGAGTCATTATCATTAGATCCAGTTAAGAGGAGAGATATAAAGGCATTCACACATTATGTGTACACTGTAATTCATTAAAATAAACACAGTCCTTGCCTGGCCCTGCAGAACTATAGCTCAGCTCAGTTGGGTTTTCAGAAGCAGCTGTTTGCTTTCCCTTTAAGTGTTACACGAGAAAAATACTTAATATGTTAATAATTCAGTCCCTTTATCACCAACTGTGATGAACAACTGCTGTCAGTATGATTTTCACTCTACTTCCCAGCTACTGCCAAAGGAAATTCAGCCACAGAAGGGGTTAAGATTATCAGACTTCACACTGTTACGCCTTCATTCTTTTTGTAGCGTGGCCACCTTGCAGTGTTAAAAAGTTCAGAGCTTCAATGGCTCTACCCTCCTGGTCATCACTTGCAAGGCTTTCTCTTCTGCAGCTGGGTTTATTGCTGTGAGCAGCAGCTGTTCTCTATTGCACTGAGCTTAAAACCAGTTCCACTACAGGTGAGATGTAGGAAGGCAGTTATAAATAAAAGCTGTTTTCTTTCTGTACTGTAGCTTGAAACTTTTCAATTATATACATAAGAGGTTACTTAAGCCCATGCATGGTGTGAGGGGAATTTTGTTCTTTTCTTTAAAGGAGTGCTGCAGGTACTGGACTCATGAAAGAAAGAATCGTTCCACTATTTACCGTAAAAATGTTTTTGTGTGGTCTTCATGTTATTCTCTTACAGCTCACAGTTTTATTCCCTTTTAATAGGATTAAGTGTTTTTCCTGACAGTAACCTAGAAAAATACTTTAAAAAGAGTCTGAAGGATTAGTGAAGGAAAAAGCTGTCTGCAAAAACATCTGAGTTTGACTATTACTATTTGTTTGATTTGGAAGCTACTTGGAAAAGTCTTTTATGTAGTTTGTTATTGAGTGAAATACACTAGAAATTAAGTTATACACAGTGAAATTCTACTACATTTTTGAGACTTTCATATTTTGAATGAAAAAAGGTTTTATTTGATTTTTGCTTGACTTGATTGAAGAGGAAACTTGATAAAAGAGACTGTCTCCTGTCTAGATTATACAAACTTCTCAGTCTGCCTAAAATTTTTGCATCCCTGTCTGCTGTGACCTTTTTCCATTTTTCCCTTTTCCCAGAAATTTGTAGTGATAGCCTCCCATAGCATTTCTTTTTCCCAGCCCCAGACATATGACCAAGCTCACAAGACCTATGGAAGCTTTATGGCTGCTCTGTACAACCCCTGCATGGCAGCTGCTAGAGGCCAAATTGGCTATGTGGGCTGCAAGCTGGAGTTACTGCTGTTCAAGCTGAAAAGCTGAGATTCCAGAATGGGTGCTATAACCTTTTATATTCTGTGCAGCTTGGTCCAGAAAGGCTCTTGTGACATTCACCTGCAGATTAGATATGCAGATTTTACATTGCTTTGTGCTCTTATTGGGCATAAAGAAATAGGGACATACAGCAGGGCCGGCGAGGTGAGTGATAAGACTGGGATAATGCTGACTTGGAGCTGGCTTTCTGCTGTGCAAGCTGCATTTTCACCTAAACATTTACAAATAGTTTTGGAACAGAGGGTGTGGCTTTTTGAGGCACCAAAGTTTGGGAAATCCCATCCAGGTCATGTCAGTGTAACATTTGTACAAATCTCAACCGGACTATTCAATGGTTATTGTGGTTATACCATACATGAGTATACAATTTTTTCCCTGGCTGGAAGATGCGGAATGTCTCTAGTGGACATGCCAAGGGAGCTGCATCCTAGCAGGTTCCTGCATCTCCCCAGGCCTCCCCTGAGCCCATCTGTGCTGGCAGACCAGATTAGTGCTCACAGCTACTGGCTGCTGGGGATTATGACACCCACTGATTTGCGGGTGAATGTCTTGGAGCGAATCTGCTACTGAAAAAAAATCTCATAAGCCATGATCACTTAAAACCTCCTCTTTTACATGGTGACCCTAGCAAAGCCATTTGGTTTTGCCCAAAACAAACTAGGGACCGTTCACGTGCACTGATCTGAAAGCAGGACTTGACTGGGGCAAGGACAAATGCCTGGAAGCAGTAACCTCTCCTGCTACTGTAGCTGGATCCAGAGGATGGGGTCTCCTCACGGGCTAGGCTTTGGCAGGCTGTAAGGAGAGAACTGCAGTATCATTGGCCATTCCCTCTAGAAGAGTAAAGAGAATCAAAGGTACAACAGCAATATAGTTTTGTGATGTTTTTTGTAATCATTAAAGCTATAGCTGAGATACTGGTTGTGGTTACAGCTGAGAAGTAGCAAATTAACAGAAGAAATAGTACTGTCTTTTCTGGTCTGATAATGCAGTTAGACTAGATAATTGGTGTGTCCATTAACACCTGTAGCACAAACCTGTGCCAACCATTCTGGTGGCACAGCCAGACTTTGCAACTTGCCCCTGGTCTGCACGGGTGGAGTTACAGAGTTGTGTGGTGTATCTTACCTAAGCCCAATGGCAGAGCTATGTTGTACTGCATATTATTCAGAAACATACACTTCCAAACATTCTTTTCTTTGAGGTGTTGTTCAATTTTTGAAACATTTCTGATCAACTCATTTGCAATAAGGATGCAGGGTATTCAGGAATCAAACCAGCTCTCAACAGTCTAAAAATCAGGGAGCTGAAATAACAGAAGGGCTAGGCCAGAGGGTCTGTACCTCTGCCTACTGCTACAGGAGCAGCTGCGCAGCGCAGCCCTGCCAACAAAAAGCTTTAAGATGGAGTTTTTTTTGTAAGTAGAAAAAAATGGCAGTCCGTTATTTTCCTGCCCTGCAACAGTCGGCTTTAGTAACTCTTCATAGAGCTCCTTCTACCAGAAGGTATGAAATTTGGGAACCTAATATGTAATTGCAATATTCTGCTATTGAATCAATGTTTATTAATGATATGTAATCTATCACAAAGTCTGTTCTGCTGAAGAAATCATTAACATTGATTGTTTCTCTCCCCCTCCGCCCTCTTTTTAATTTGCAAACAATCTGCTTTATAAATTATTTATTTTTATGTATCAGGTACCATTATTATGGAATTGCAGTGAAAGAAAACTCTCAGTATTATGATGTGATGTATTCAAAAAAAGGAGCAGCGTGGGTCAACGAAACAGGAAAAAAAGAAGTAACCAAACAGACAGTGGCGTATTCACCACGGTCCAAACTTGGAACATTACTGCCAGAGTTTCCAAATGTCAAAGATCTAAATCTGCCAGCCAGTCTGCCAGAGGAGAAGGTAACACTTTGGAAATATTCTCAGCTTGCCTTGTTTTATTTTTCCCCTCTGGGTGAAAGCTTTATCTAAAATATAAAGAGTTTAAATTACAGTGAGTTTAATAATGTCTTGACTTTATTTATGAGGAACTTAATCGCTTCATATAGCAGGAAGAAATATCTTTCCTTAACATAGGCAGCTGACACAGTATCAACTGCACTTTTCTTTCAAACATTTGTGAAGACAGTGCACACTTTTTTTTGTAAGTTACCTTACATTCAGCAGGAGAGGCTTGAGGGTAACTAGTTAAATCACTAATAACAAGAATAACAAGACCACAGACTTCTGTTTTTGTAACCTATCGTAGCTGTTTAATTTGCAAACCCACTCACTGGCAAGCTGGAAAACCATTCTGATACTTTCTTGAGAGCAGTGTGCTTAATGTGTCTCTTATCCTTCTAGACTAGAAAGTGAGAGAATCCTATCTGTACATATAACAAAAATCCCCTTACTGCCCTTGGCTGAGCTTGCTGGTTTTCTGATGGTATTCACAACTGTAGTATCAATGTAAGGTGGAACAAAAGAATAAGGTTTTATAGTTCTTTATGTCCTAATTAGGGCCACATTCTCGCCTTTGATCTCACTGAGGCTTTTTGCTCCTCTTACATTAGAAGAATCCCCATTGACATAGAAAAATCCATGAATTCAAAGGGAGAATTTACTTTTAAGAAGAAAACTCATCTTAAAGCTAATCTAACTAAACTCAAGACTTTAACCATTTTCATTATTTTTGCAATTGTGCATAGGTAAAGAGAAGAAAAAAATATTTTTCTGGGCTTTTTATTTTGTTTTTTTAAAGAAGTTTTCTTAAAACAAAATGATCTTTTGTTGTCCCCTTCTCATTCTTTTTCAGGTTTCTACCTTTATTATGATGTATAGAACGCACTGTCAGAGGATATTAGACACTGTGATAAGAGCAAACTTTGATGAGGTATGGTCAGAAACTAGGGCTGTACATGAGGTATTGGTGGATCTGAGAGCTTATTTTGAATGTGATACTACAAAATAATAACTTTGATCATTTTCATGAGTAGTAACTTTATCGGTACCAGTGTATGTATATAAGTAATATCATTAAGTCTCACTTACAGAATTACCTGAACTGGAGAGAAATGGGAATAGTTTTGTGTGTCCCTTCTCCAACAGGATTAAAGTAGCAATGTCCCCTTACATGATGTTGGATAGTCCACTTCTTACAACTCAGGAAGTGTGGCTACCACCACTTTCCTAAGCTTTGACTTGGAACTGAGCTCTTTTTGAAGGAATTCTTCTGAATGTTCTGCAAAAAGTTGGGGCAGGTGCAGAAGCCAAAATAGTGGCCTCTGCTGCTCTTGCTTTGTCAGCACTGGGTCAGGATGGTGGGACGTAGAGCTACCCAGACCTCCTGGTAAACCTGTAGCTGAAGCATCAACTGTTCTGTGGTACTGCAGCGCAGCTAAGAACACACACACTGCTGCTGCTCAGCAGTCGCTAAGTTCCATTAAACATGGATAAGATCTGTACCTGCTGGAGATCTTACTGCATCTACTAAGCAGAGCAGAAAGGCTGCAAATCAAAAGCACTACTGGAATGCAAGCATTATTATATCACATGTGGAGAAGGGCACTAGTCTAAGAAAACAGGTCTAACTATAGGTGAGCCTGATCTGACTACAACACACAACTCCTGGTAACTCACAGGACTTTTGATTTTGGATTCTCAAGAATGGAAGAGAATTCCCTGCCTTTCTCCCTCTCACAGTACTCGCAAGCTTCTGATCTAAAGCTGAAGCTCTTTTAAGTCATTGGACCGAGCCTAAATGCTTCCATATGAGAGAATCTGCCTATTTTTAAGGAGAAATTTCACCTCTTTTCACCTTCTCTGTATGCCTCCTAAAGTTATTCCCAGACCTATTTAAATGGAGACCCACAAGAGCATTAATTTGATTAAATCTGATATCCAGCTTCAGAAAAAACAGCACCCCTTCATCACTACCCCCTTCTTCAATCAGCTGATTCACTGAAGTAATATTTTCTGGATTTTATTTGTGGCATTTGATTATTTTCATCTAAATGTCCCTGCTGCCTCTTGTGATTGCAGGTTCAAAGTTTTCTTCTGCACTTTTGGCAAGGGATGCCTCCTCATATGCTGCCTGTACTGGGTTCTTCAACCGTAGTGAATATAGTGGGAGTTTGTGATTCAATACTGTACAAAGCGATTTCTGGAGTTTTGATGCCAACAGTACTTCAGGCATTACCTGACAGGTATGACTAGTTCCACCGACCACCTGACTGCTCTGTAGGTAAATACCCAGGCACATATTTGGGAACTGCAGTCAACGCATTTGTCTCTGTTTACACTCTTGGATCCCAATTGTTACTCTGCTTGCCAGGAGTAGAAAACATGAAGATTATACCTCAGAAAATCTGGATTCATTTAAACAGTATTCTATGATGAACAGATGCATGCTTATTATAGATAGTGTTTGCCCTTTTGTACTCCTATGTTTTAATCTAAATTCTCATTACCAATCCACATGGTAGATCTCAGCTGTTCTCTTCCAACCTGGATCTCATTTGAGTCCATGGAGTCTTGTTTATACAGGTAAGGCAGGGCAGGGATCAACACTTCACAGCAAAATGTGTAATCACGAAGTGCATTCAGACATTTCTGTACTTTGAGCTTCCTCTTATGAGCATCAGGAAACTATTCTCTTTTAAGTGTGTGTGTGTTCACATTTAGAATTATTTGATTGATGCTTTCCTGCAGCCAAACAAGAATATTGCTGTAAAAGTTTATTGGTAGTGCTGTATATTTGGCTCCTAAGACTTTAAAGAATCTCTAATCACAGCAAATGTTTTCAGGATGTTGTTCTGCTCTCCAAAACTGGTAAGTACCATGAAGACTATATGATTGCTAAAGTACAAGCAAGATTTTTTCCACTAGAAACATGTTGTAAGCATGAGGCTTTCCTTGATGACACATGTACATTTTTACAGGCTTCTCTTCTCACCCCCAAAAATCTATTTCATTGGGAGGATTAAACAGAACAGCAGTCCTTTTCTCAAGCTGCTTAGTTCTTTCATAGCAAATAAGGAGAGACTTGAGTGTGAATATAGACTTTTGTAATGCATATAAAGGGCCAGATTGTGGCTATTAAGCCATAGCCTGCGCTGGAGGGGGTGAAGAAGGGTCTCACTGCAGTGGAAGCTGCTGCAGGAAATCCTGCTGACTCAGCCAGAAGCCTCAGTGGGGCTTCCTGGGAGCAAATGGTGGCTGGCCCAAAAAGCCCATTTTTGGTGGGTGCAGTCGCTCATGGTGTGGAGCAGAGCAGGCCTATGGCCATGCTTGGTTTTCGGGTCTCTTCTCAGTGCGGAGGGCATTAGGAGTACAAATGGGAAAGGCTGCTGGCCTTGCACTTCTCCTCTCCCTCCTGTGCACGCAGAGGAGGGTTAGGGTTAAGTTTAGGGGGAGCGCAGCTTGGCCTGGCAGAACTCCAGGCTCCCCTGCAGCACACGCCCCACAGTCCCCCTCGAAAATAGACATTTTGGGCCAGGCTGGACCCAAAGAGGCACCAAGGGAACTGTCTGCCAAGTTCAATGCCGGAGCGGGAAGAGCTGGTGCCATCTAGCAAAAGGTGGTGAGGTGGAAGAGGGAAACCTCATGTGGCTCAGGAAGCTCCTGTCCTGTGCAGAGCTAAGCAGCCAGATCCTCCTGCTCTCCCCACTTCCCTGCCCTGTGCAGGATGGCCTGGAAGTTTCTCCCCGGTACCATCACCTGCTCACTGGCTCCAGCCTGCAGAATAGCTAGATAGTGCTTCACTTGCATGATCCAGTATTTTTCTGTATAAATGTAGGTAAAGCTGAGTTGAAATCCAAATTTTGATCTGTTGTATTCCTTAAAGAGATGTGATTTTAGGTTGTCGTTTTTGAACAGAGTGAAAATTATTTTATTTTAAGCCAAAAACACCAGTTAAAACTACCACTGCAGTGCAGTACAGAGACTTCCATTCTGTGTAAGCTTTTGGACATGTTGCTTTTTAATCTTTTCCTGCAAATATTTTGATTTTTTTTTCCCTACCTACAAACCAAAATAGGTCGTCAGCTATGCATAACAGTGAGTTGTAAATGCTGAATGACCCACAGACTTTACATGTGCCTGGGTATTACACTACAAAGCACCAAGTAAATATGTTCTGATTTCTCTTTTCAGTTTGACTCAGGTGATCCGAAAGTTTGCAAAACAACTGGATGAGTGGCTGAAAGTAGCCCTCCATGACCTGCCAGAAAACCTACGAAATATTAAATTTGAATGTATGTATTGTCCAGTCACTTTCCCATTAATCTAAGGAGAATGGCGTGTTTATTGATTGCAAATTAATTGGAAATGAGGCTAGTGTTCTTTCAAGAATTAAAAAACCGCCAGCATTATAAATCTTGCATTCACCCACAATCTCCACTTGCTCGTGAGAACCAATTTCGTCTAGTGAAATGAGGCACCACTCCAAAGTGAGAAGAATTGCTTTGCTTTTCCTGTGGAGTCTGATAAGAAATTAATTTTGTTGATAGTAAGCAAACATTAGGGATGATATTAGGCAAAGGAAATTATTAAACAAACCTTTAGGCTAGCACAATTTGAATACAGCTTGAGGCCCTTGCTCAAAAAAAGTGCCAGAGTTAAAAATGAAGGAGATCAAATTACCCTGTCACCACAGGAAAGGGCACTAGTCCTTTTCAGATGTGCTTTGTAGATGCCTGCAGTGCACATCACCTATTGATAAAGCCTGCTTTATTTCACGGCTCTCAATTCTTTGCCTTTCATGAGCACTAAATTCCACACCACAAAGTTAAAAGAAAAAAAAAAACTAATTTAGGAGAAGGATTAACTGTTTTGATCAGCATGGAAAACTAGGAGTATGTTTTACTGAGAACACTCAGGATGTAAATTAGAATAACTAATTTCAGGGCTTTTTCATTATTTACTGATTTTACTGATCCTGGAAAGTCAGACCTGAAAATATTTTATCACATCTTTTTTTCCATTCAGAAATATCAAGAATGTGCAACAGTAAAATATCTTCTGATCTTCGAGGAGAGAGAGGAACACTACACTTTCTAGTCATTTTTTAAATCTACTCTTTAACAGCCTCCATATACAATACAGTGGGAGTACCTACTCAGTGGCTGTATGCAAGGCATGTTTGGCCAGATCTGCATGCCTGGTGATTTTAATATGAGGGAAACTTGAATGCCTCCCAGCATATACCTGAGTCTGACACTTCTGAAACTGTTTCCTCCTGATTAGGATTTGTGATCCTGTATACAGCCAAAGGAAGTGCTGACAGGAGTAACTGCAAGTTTTGGTCACGATTGTAGTTTTGAATTTTGGATTTCCGACAAAAGGTGCACAATAACACATTTTAAAATCTCATATTCTTAGAAACACTAAACTAGGAACAGAAGACTGGCGACTACCTTATGGGCTACAGACTCTAGCACCTCTAACTCCATAGCATGTTATTGCAACACATAGTTTGCTTTCAGAAACTTTGAGCAAATTCCACCTGAAATGGTTACACATTTTAGCTCTTACTAGTCCAGTCAGGAAACTCCTCCAGAATCTTTAAGTCCTAGGAACTTTTTCTAATTCCTATACATAATGTATTTATCATTATCTTATGCCCTTTTGTTCTTGCACCAACATTTTTCTTTCACTTTCTGTCTGGAGTTCTGTCTTTCAGATCTTTAGTCTCTTTGTGTATCAAGAGAAAATCTTCTGTGCTAAACAAGCTAAGCTCTGCCATTGTTCTTTACCTTTCTCTTGTCATCTTGTTATTTGCATAATCTATAAATCATCATCATCACTTATTTGAAATACTGATTGAGCGTCCAGGTTTAAGATTTTGAAATTAAATTAAGTCTGGGCTTTTCATATAAGTTGTATATGTACAATTGTATAGGACCAGAATATAGGACATTTTAAAATTCTGATTTTAACACTGTGTGTTGAAGAATAATGTTATTTATCACAATATATGAATGCATAACTATTCTTTCCTGTAGTGTCCAGAAGATTCTCACAAATTCTTCGCCGACAGACATCACTAAATCATCTCTGCCAGGTAAATCTTTGTTACTCACATTTTCTGAATACCGCTTTTACTGACTTTTGTAATAATTTGATTCATCAGCAGGCTGGAATTTACCCAGAGATAAAGAGATTAGCAGATTTTCTTCAATATTCACTCTGACAATCTTTACAAAAATCAAAAAGTAATTAGCAAAATGCCTTGATAGGTACCTGTCACTCTCTGATAACTAAGTTCTATGGAGAACTTTTATGAAACAAATTTAGGTTTTGATCCAAAGAGATTCTTCATTTCATTGAAATAAACAAGAGATGTTCCATTGATTTCAGTGGAGTTTGGATCAGGCTCACTGCAAAGCAAGAAAACTTTCTAGCTGCTTGACAAAATAATACAGGACTAATTGTATGTTACAAATCAAATGAAAATTAATAAAAAACTAAAGACTTGAACTCCTCATATTATGAACTGAAATATGCAGCCACAACAAGTGAATATTAAAAGTACTCCCCAGTGTTCCTTTTTCAGCAATTAGTTTAGATCACAATTACCTATAAAAAGTTCATAAGGCCATATTTTGTACATTATAAAAAGGAGATGCTCCACTGATCTCAATGGGTTCACCCATGTGTCTGAATAGACTATTTGTTTTCCTAATCATGGTGAAACCTCCACTTTGGAAAAAAACTGAGAGTGGAAAAGCCCACAGGAAGAGACTGGGAAAAAAAAAAAAGGCCTCAGAGACTCCTTGGTTTATCCCCCAATTATTTTAGTGGTGCAGGCAGAGGTGCCAGTGCTATGTGATAGGCCACCTTTGAACTTTGGAGGTCTGTAGGTATTCGGAGGAAATCAGAGTCATTCATACAGGGGCCACAGCCTTCTGCCTCAGGCCTGAGATCTGATGAAGAATTCCTCAAATGCATCATTTCCTTGGAGAATATAATGTGGATTATCACCTCTGTTTAATTTAAGAGGGAGCTGGTATGTGTTACATGGTCGCGGCCTTGCACCACTTTCTTCTCAGCCCATTTGCTACTCACTGGAAGCAAATTCTTGTCTCTAGTACCCAAGAGGCAGGTGCTACTGCAGAGGCAAATGGACTCGAGCCTTTTTTTATGTAGTGGAGGGCAGAACGAGAGTTTGGGAAAGGGCAGATTTTGTTTTGGGATGGAAGCTGCCCAAGAAAGTCATCAGAACTGTTGTTTGTTGAGGAGTTGAGCAATAGAACAGCTAGACTGGGGGAGCTCACCTGGGTTTGTGATGGGTGGGAGCCAAAGGCTTGCAGCTAAGTAGCATGGGTGAGATGACATGCAGGCCTCTGTAACTCCCATCAGAGATCAGAGTGGTGGGTGGGAGTCCATAAGGCGAATCAACTTAGTGAGCCTAGCTAAGGAAGCGTAAAAGGGGATAAAGCTTATTTTTTAATCTAATAAACCATGAACTAATGAATAGATTGGATTGGATTACAGGCATCAAGAACGGTGATCCACAGTGCAGACATCACATTCCAAATGCTGGAGGACTGGAGGAATGTGGATCTGAATAGCATTACCAAACAAACCCTCTATACTATGGAGGACTCAAGGGAGGAACACAGGAAGCTCATCATACAATGTAAGAGCAGAACTGCCAAATAAAGCCAGGTGAACTTGGCTTCCTGGTGCAAACGAAGCTCAGTGGAAGCAACATTGCTTAGTTTTGCAGCCATTGCTTTGCAGTAAAGAATTGCAGTTATCAAGAGAAATCGCAACAGTGGAGGCTTAAGATAAATACTGAGAAGCTTAGCTTAAAGAGAAACTTGAGTGACATCAAATCAAATGAAATTTTCCCAAATACAAATAGATTTAGGTACATGTTGCAGTGAAATGTGGTGGACTCGTATCTTCCAGCTAGAAGAGAGAGAACCACCCATAAATGCTGACCTAATACAAATGTTTAGCATACAATGGATTCTACTGCGATATGCAGATATGAATGGGGATGATTCTGGATTTTTGACTTTTTTTCCCCCCCATTGTTGAGGTTTAGTGTACTTGGCCTTCAAAGGTCTAACTCCACATGACTACTGTGATCTAGAATTGAGACCTAGTCTAACATTCTCAGTTTTGGTTACTAAGAACATAATGATTTCCAGCTACTGTAAGTGGAAAGAAATAGGTTCCCTATAGGAAAGATTAGAGGGAAAAGAAAGAAAAAAACCAAAACAAAACAAAAACACCACTGAGTAGAAGAGCAGCTCTTTCCTGTTTTAAGGTGGTAGCTCCCTCTGCCTTTCTCAAGTTCCGTAGAGGTATCTCTAGCAGTCACTTGAGGCTAAGCAGTTTGTCTTCTCAGTAGGGGATTGTACACAATTGTATTGTTGCAGCAGCAAGTCAGGCAACTGATCTGTTTTTCTGCTCGTGCTTCCTTTTTGCACAGAATGCGAGTCACTCTATGTGTTGTATCACCCACTTTGCGTCTAGCCGAATGCTCAAGCAAGGAGACGATGTTTTGCATTTGTCTTAGTTCCTATCCTGAGTGGAGTGAGGTTGCCCACTCATTAAAATAATAGCCAGAAAAGCGAACTGGGGAGCAAATGCCACTATTTGCTTTCTTCTCTGGATATTGGTTCTGACCATCTGGATTTTGCAAGCATGAGATAAACAAGGTTATAGTCAAGTGCAAAGCACATGCCTTGCTGCTCAACTTGCTGATTCATCTTCGGATGCTGTTGCTCAAAGTGAAGCTCAAGGAGCTTGCCCTTTGTATGGCTTAGTTCCCGGGCACCTTCCTGTGCTTTGCTTCTTCTGACAGCATGACTCTCGCTTCCTATGATGGGAAATTCCTTCTCGTGGTACTTATAACTAAGCATAAATCGAAATGCATAGCACGCTGAGATCATCCTCTGACACAGTGGGTACAAAGTATATTTCGGCCTGATTTACTGGGCCATTTAT
Source organism: Crypturellus tataupa (assembly GCA_034781795.1). Lineage (NCBI taxonomy): Eukaryota > Metazoa > Chordata > Aves > Tinamiformes > Tinamidae > Crypturellus > Crypturellus tataupa. The sequence continues at coordinate 4,313,691 of JAWLRI010000401.1, forward strand.
TTTAGCTGAGTTGAAGAGTTTCTCAAGACGTCAAAGCACATGATTCTTTGTCTTCCAGTTGCTGATTCTCATAAATAAACTAGGGACTTGCAGCTTTAAGAGCTGCAGTTGAATGACTTAATTCTTTTTGCTTTTGATATTAAAATAGGTATCTGTGTGCTTCAGAGAGTTTAGAAGTATTTGGGTCACCTTTTGAAACTCTTCTTGATAAACTCATTATTGCATTTATAACATTTATTTTAAAGAAGTGGAAATTTTCAGGAAATCTTTGTGCATCTCTGTGGTTTGGGCACCACAAATAGATGTTCTGCAGCAGTTAAATTATGCTTTTGCAACTAAAGCACTATACAGATGAGAGCTTTATCAACAATGCTCATCCACTTGGTGCTTAAAGCATTCTTTATGCATTTCTAAATCAATTTCATGCCTGACCTTTTTTCATCACCAAGGTCAAGGCCTGGATTCGCACTCTTCGTAGTGAACACTATTAATGGTTCACTTCTGGGCATCATGAACAGTTGCAGTGTAAACTAGAATATTATTTTTTTTAAGCAGTAGGTCCTGATTTTACTCCTGCTAAAACACCACTTTCAGTGACTCCATCACTTTCAGTAGAAGCAAGATGGAGACCAAGCAAAACAAATGGGTCAGGACCAAGAAAGTTGAATCGGTTATAGCTAATCAATCCATTATAGTAAATATAGCAAATCTGTGAGAAGTTACTGTTGACTTTCATGATTTGTATCTCTCTTAATTGAATCCAAGCACTGAACTGGGTTGTTTTTTTGTTTCTCTGCCTGCCAGTGTATCAGGAGTTTGATCACCTTCTGGAGGAGCAGTCTCCCATTGAGTCATACATCGAATGGCTGGACTCCATGGTGGACAGATGCGTTGTGAAGGTTGGTAAATGGGAACTACGGCCTGAGCACTGATGTGCAGAATGAGCTCTATTCAGATCATAGTTTTTTAGTAGAAAAGGGAAAGAAAAACAACCAGCTGTGCATAGGTAGTGGATAAAAGTAACCACTTTGCCCACTAGCACTGGGCAAAATCTCAGTAGTTTTCATGCTCAGTATGAGGACTGTTAACATATAGGGTTTGGGTTCCTTCTGAGCTTGTCTATTCCATTCTAAAAGATGATATTCAGGAATAGAACAGACTTAAGTTTTTTCCAGGAAAATCAATATTTCAGTTGTATAAAGAGAGAGTTAATTCAAAGTCATCCTAGCTATCTAGTGCAAATGGACATGGTTACATTGTTTGTTCTTCTGAGATTTTAAAGAAGAGGGTAGTTAGCCTAGCTAATTAATATCTATACGTTCAAGTGTAAAGATGAAATGGTACCATTCAGAAAAGGATACAGTTATGTTGGCTTTCAAACTGATTTGGGATACCAAGGTCTTATATGTTATTTTGACTTCCCTTGGTCTGGAAGCTTACTGACAAATCAATAAAAAATATTTTCAAATTTATTTAGCCATCACTGTAATGCTACACAGGGTATGTAGTTATAGGATTGACTGTTTTAACTTCTGTCATTAACTCTACTTTGTGTTAGGATGTTCTGTTAAAAATCAAATCGTCCTTCCAGATTTTCATTTTTTTGAGGTACTTTTATTTTAGTTAGTGATACAGTTTGAAATTTAGACCCTAATTGTTATTTTTTCAGGAAGAACTTGGCATGGATTTTATTAGCTGATTGGGTAAATCTAAATCTTTAACTTAAATATGACTATAGAAAATAAAGTTTGAAGAGATAAAGCTTTTCTTTCTGGGAAGTACTTTTGCTAGTAAAATGGTTATGTGAATTTACAAGAATAAAAATGCGAAGGAATAATTATTTTCAGTAATAAACTTTAATTGAAATGTTAATATATGTTTTCAGTGTAAATAAACTTTTGAGTTCTTGTCTAGGGATTATCATGAAATAAAAGCAGGTTAAGATGAAGACCAGAGGGCTTTTTGGTTTTTTTTTTTGGGCGGGGGGGGGCAGTCTAATAAATCTTTTCATCATTTACAAAGGAAATTCTGTTTTGATGTTGAGTAATACTCAAGAGTTTCATCTTTCCAATGGTTGTACATAGTGATAAAGTAGCTTTCTGGGTACGTTTTTCTGAATTTTCAGTGTTTATTTTAATGTCAAGGTAATGGCAAGTATATTTCCTTTTTTCTTTCCTTTTTTTTTTTCTTTTAATTAGTAGGTTCGCATGAATACGTGGTGCATTGTCCAGCTAAATAAGGCTGTGGAAATAAAAGTTTCTCCATGTCAGATATATCTGTTTTCTTGTAGGTAGCTGCCAAGAGACAAGGCTCTTTGAAGAAAGTAGCTCAGCAGTTCCTCCTGATGTGGTCCTGTTTTGGCACGCGAGTGATTCGGGATATGACTTTGCACAGTGCACCCAGTTTTGGTACTTTCATTTTGTTGAAATAATTGCATAATGCGGTTCAAAAATTCTATATCCTGGCTTGTAATGTACAGTTAAGTAAAAACATACCTGTTTTCACATGTTGAAATTTAGTTGAGGTTACTGACATTTGCAAATAATGCTCAGATTGAGGTCTTTCTTGCAAATCTACCTGGCATGGCTGAAAACATTACTGCTTCCTTGTGCTTGGTGTCAGCCAAACGCTGGGGTCGCCAATCGTACTCAGTTGCAGGAGTTAGCCGAGCACTTCTGGGCAAAGTCAGCCAGTCACCTAAACCATCGCGGCTGCACGTTGTGGCAAGGCAGATGACTTGGCACTAAAGGGGATAAAAAACTCTCCAGTGAGACATTTTGATAGCTCTGCTTTTAAGAAACTTAGTATTTTAAACCAGTCTTTGCAAACTGAGTGTGTTTCTATACCCCTGGCGAGTCCTCTTCCATACTACTAAATCCAGTCAGAGTGGAAAGATAGATGTTTATTTTTTGTAATGAAAAAGCATGCTGCTCTTCTACATGCAAAGAGACTTTACTTTGACTCCTGAGATGAAAACAGTTCATTTGGAGGGCTAGGTTAAAATCAGTTAAAAGCAGAGATAATTGAAAAGGGATTATTGCATCATGAGTACGAACACTCAGTTATTTGGAGGAATAGTTTTTATAAATGCGTGTTTATCAGGATATGCTATTAGATTAATAAATGAAATTATGAAAGTACTGCACTGAACTCCAAGGTTTTCTGCCAGTGAATTTCAATGTGGTTTATGCTATTAGTATTCACATACCATGAGAGACAGGCACTCACAAAAGACTATATTTTGATCTGGAACTGCTTTTCTTGGGTTTTTCCCAAGAAATTGTTATGTTTCCCAAGCAGGTGTTAATGAATCACCACTAGACATCAGGACAGTGGACATCCCTAAGATAATTGCAACTTCAGTTTGCTAGATTGCATTTTCAGCACCAATATCCTGGTTGCATCTATTTCCCATCCCCTTAGGGTTCATTTTCTCTGTGAGTCACTGTAGCTTTTCTTTTGTTGTGGGCATAAACGTAGCTGATACTGCTTAACACAGTATACTTGCCCATGTTCAAAAACCCCTTTGTATGAGTACTGAACAAATGCTAAATTTTGTGTTCCAACACTTTGGGGCACTATACTACTCTGTGGAAGCATAATCCCAATTGTTGACCAGAAGTCAACAAATTAAAAACTATTCTGCATTAGTATAGTGTTGAGGTTACACTGTTAAAGTCAGAAATGCTGAAATTAAAGGACCCCTACAGATTTATTTTAGCTACTGGGATGCACATTGCAGTATTATTTTTATTTCTGTTAGGATATATAAGCAAACTAATCAAACATTCTCTATTTAAAAGCATCAGATATCAAAATATTTTTACTCAATCAGAAATTCCCAAATTACATATTAGATCATCAGCTCTCTGGAAGGTCAGTGGAGTTATGCTCAGCTGTGATTTTATTTATTGGTGAAAACATTTATAAGATTGCCAGATAGGCAAATGTGAACGCTGGGAATTATTCATTGGTATTATAATGAGGACTGGGTCAGTAACTGCTTTTCAATGTAATAGTCAAAGCAAGAGTGAAAAAAATCACTGCAGGCCAGGATGAAGCTGAGGTAATTTGGAATTTTAATCCATTCAAAAGTCTTTCTTCATTTTGAAAACGTAAAAGAAAAGGGCATGCTTTTCCATCTTTGTCATATTTTGGTGCTTAGGCCATAGTTACCTGCTTCAGCAGAATCTTGAATCAGTGTTAAGGCGACAAGTTTTGGTTCTGTCCCTGTTCTACCAGTTATTTAGAGTGGAGTGTCGCCTACACCAGGTACAATCCTGCAAGCCCACTGGAGACAGTGGGAGCTCTGAGCCTTCTACCTTTCAAAGATGAGAATGGTACCAAAACCATATGCTCCTGCTAGCAGAGCAATGCCTGGACTATCCAATTGTGTTTCTCCAAAAAGGGCCCAAAGCAACAAAGCCAAACCTCTAATCTCTTGTATTAACACTGTAATACTTCCAGAGTGAGGCCATTTGACACGTTGTTCCTGAAGCAGAGCTGAGCAAGTGCCAACAGAATAACTGGAGAATGAAAGCAGAGCAGAGCTAGGAGGCGGAAGCTCCTCTGCGCTTATTTTAGCAGTTCCTTGTAGCTTTTTACAATAGCATGTGCATTTTAATGAGCTCTATGGAGAGAGAAAAAAAAAAGACACTCATTTACTATTTTAAATACTGGCATCTTTATATTTTTATTCTTATTTTAGGTTAAAAGTTCTGCTTTTTTTTTTTTTTTTTGCTACATGTGGAAACTGGGTCAATTGACTTTTTTTGTTTGTTTTCTGATTTTTTTCCACCTTAGGCAATAAATAGAACCAGATGATGACC